>JABTXL010000483.1:2311384-2345139 GCA_025134845.1 Neodon shergylaensis | reverse complement strand
ATCTATCTATCTATCTATCTATCTATCTATCTATCTATCTATCTATCATCTGTCTGTCTCTGTCCATCCATCCATCCACCCATCCACCCACCCATCCATGTATGTATGTATGTATGTATGTATGTATCTATCTATCTATCCATCCATCTTTCTATCTTTCTATCTATCTTTCTATCCATCTATGGGGACCCACAGTTGTGAGCCTGTTCCACCTTGACTGGAGGTCCGAGAGTTTGAGCATATTTTTGCTCTCACAACGTTGTTGACAGCAAGTGTGACTATAAATGAGAGATTCTGACCTAGGGTGCGGTTAATTAGCTTTTTGAGTATAGAGGTGTGTCCGCTCTACCTGGACCAAAGGTCAGAGAATTCAAGTCTATTTTTTATTTCGTGTTAATGAAGACTATTGCATTAACAGACTTTTGGAGTGAAGTATATAATCTTGTAGAAAATAAAGAAAGTGATTCAGTATTCACTGAATGTCCCTCCCAATGCTGTTCTGTGTTTCTGCCTCATATTTCTCTCATATCTCTGTTCCTATTGCTTAATAATTCTAATACTCATGTTCCTACCCTGGAACATATGATTTTCATCAAAGCTGGTCTTTGACGTCTATCTATCTATCTATCTATCTATCTATCTATCTATCTATCTATCATCTATCTATCTATCATCTACCTACCTACCTATCATCATCACCATCTTATCTTTTTTATCATTACATATCTGTCTACATGGTACTTTAATTGTGAAATGGTTAAAAGATTTTTTAAAAAAGAATAAAAATATTCAGAGACACGGGATACAGAGAGTACTTCAGCAACCCCTATTTTCTTCTAATTTCTTTGCAACACCAATAATAGTTTGTAGATTGTAAGAAGCAGTTTGAACATGCTGGCATTCTGGAACCAAATCTCTTACTGGCATCTTTTTTCCCAGCCAGAATGCATGACCGTGGCAAAAAGAACCTATCACCCCAGTAAGCCCCATGGAAACTACAGGCTTCGAAGCCCACTCATCTTCCAGCCTGTACCCCTGCCCTCCAACAGCCCACATGGCCACAGACATGCTGATACATGAGGACGTAAAAAATACATTAATTATTTCCTTATGCCTCAGAAGGGGAGGTGGACACCAACAGAAGACACTTGGGATAAATGCAAGAGGGATCATGTGATCTTTCCTAACTGATCTCTAGGGCAGTACTGTCCAGTCAAAATGCAATGTGAACTACACGTGTGATTTAAAACATTCTAGCAGATTTTTTTCAATTAAAAGTACAACTGGAATTAATTTTTAATGCCTGTGTTGGATGATTATTCCAGAGGCTTACAAACTGATCATTCCTACTTGAACTGAGTCCCTGGAGAACAAAGCAAAGGTCCATAGTCCAGAGTTAGGTAATTCCCTGTGCTCAGCCAAACGGTTTTAAGATGCTCTCAAGGCGAGGAGGCAGGCCCTCGCAATCTGTCATGTGTGTTGTTGAGTACTAGTCCACCGCCGTTGCAGCACAAGCCATCGTCTTGCTGAGAGCCCCGGGGTGGACTCCAAGTCCAAGCTAAGAATGATTCTGCCATGATCCCCTCTGTACACATATTTGTGTAGCCATGCCTTTTTTTGGGTAAATTACTACAGTAAGCATTACTGTATCTTGTGGGAACAGCATTCTCTCGGCTTGTCAAATGTACCACCTTCTCACCACGTTCCTGATTGACTGCCATCTTAATCTCAACATTCTGGGGTTGTCCCGTGGTCATTTTGATTTTCAGCTAATAATATGCGACATCTTTTGCATCTACATATTTGTCACTTGTTTGCCTTTAGTAGTAGTATGTCCGTTCAGCTATTTGGCTTTTAAAACTGGGCTTGGCTTGGGGCTGGAGAGATGGCTCGGTGGTTAAGAGCCCTGTCCACTTTTCCCAAGGGCCTGGGTTCAGTTCTCAGCACCAGTGTTAAGTGTCTCACACCTGCAGTTCCGTGTCTAGAAGCTCTGATACTCTCTTCTGGCCTCCATAGGCACCTGCACTCACATGTGCATACATAGATAGGCATGCATGCAGGGTTCGATTCCCCGATGGGGAGCCAAAAATAAAAAGATAGGCATGTATTCACATATTCAATTTCAATATGTGAAATTGAAACTGGGCTGTTAGCTTTCTTATGTTAGGCATTCTTTGGAGATGTCATGCAAATTGTTACCCAAGCTGCTTGGTTGAATGTAATTTCTCCTTATTTATGGTTTTCTTCTTTTCTTTTTCTGTAGTTTTGTTTGAACACACCAAAGATTTTTTTAAAAATTTATGTACATTGGTGTGAAGGTGTCAGATCCCCTGGAACCGGAGATACAGACAGTTGTGAGCTGCCATGTGAGTGCTGGGAATTGAACCTAGGTCCTCTGGAAGAGCAGTCAGTGCCCTTAACCATTGAACCATCAGTCCCCACTACAAAGATTTAATTATAATAAGGATCACATTTGTTTTTATTTATTGTTTACAGATTATGCATTTCGTGTGTCACTTTGTGAACTCTGCTTACCATCAGCCTTCATCCAGATTGTGGGTAATTTAACATTGATGCCGAGATTTAAGCCTATCTAAAATTCATTATCATATATAAAAAGTTTCTTACACAAATCTATTGATTTTTCTTCTTTGAATATAAAATTCCTTCATTGAATCAATTTGATTCCATTTTTAGACATCTCATAACACATTCCTCCATTCTAGAATTCTTTTCTCATAGTATAGCACATCTTTATCACTCTAGTTTTGTTAATACACATACACAAACACACACACATACACACATTCATACACATATACTCTCACATGCACACTCACACACACTCATATAGTGCACACATACACACACACACACACAAACAAACACATTTGATACAAAATCTTTCTATGTAACTCTGGCTGCCATGGAACTTCCTATGTAGACCAGGCTGGCCTTGAACTCATAAAATCCACCAGCCTCTGTCTTTTCTATCCCAGGATTAAAGGTATGTACTAATGAACAGCACGCCGAGGTGCACATGCCTTTAATCACAGTCACTCATTTAGTTACTTTTTTTGCCCCAGTTTTGGTATGTACTTGGCTAATCTAAGTCCTTTATATACTCCTATAATTTTTTAAATCAGCTTAACAATTTCTGTGGAAGAGTCTTCAATTTGTAGTTTTTTTAATACTCACTTACGGAAATAAATAGATTTTGTGTATAATAAAGCAACATTGAATTCCTTTATCAACTCCACATCTGCTTTCAGCCTATAGGTTTGTAATGGTGAGTTTGTGTGTGTGTGCGTGTATGTATGTATGTGTGTATGTGTGTATGTGTGTATGTTATACAAACATGAGCATGCACACACTTGCACAAGTGGCTGGTGGCTATCTAGACAATTGTGTAGTTCATTCCCTGGCATGAACAAAGAATTGAATGTCTGGGAAGAACAGAACACCAAGCCACAGAAAAAGGCTTTGTATCAGGGATGAGAGACATCTGAGGCTGTTGGTCTGCTAAACAGACTGTGGCTTGAGTATTTCATAGGGCTCTGGGGTCCTTCCCTTCCCCTGTTGATCCTGTTTAGATGTCCATCCCCAGGTCTTCCTGACATTTTTATGGCAGTGTCTAATGGGAACAAGAAGTCAAGAGAGCCCACGGTGGCTTTCCTTTTCTATCTTTGCCCCTCTAAATCTCATTCAGGCTTTTCTGTGTATACTATGGTATTGTCAGCAAGTGAGAGCATACTTCTTCCCCTTATAAATCGTCTTTTAAATATCTGTTTATTTCTTCTATGGTCTAGATATGTGTCCTACTTGCATATCAGGTGCTCTGGAAGCAGAGCCACATGGTTGAGAGCCACCATGCGCGTGGTAGAAACTGAACCAGGGGCTGTAAGAGCAGCAAGCACTCCTCAGCACGAGGCAGCACTCCAGTCCCTACACTGCCTTTTATTCCCTGTGTTTATCCTATTACACTGGACACTAAATCTAACACGCTGCTAGCAAATGATCAATAGAAGATGTATTTTCATGACTTCTTGTCACAGAGGGAAAGATGTATCCTCTCCCACCATGTATGATCCCAGCTCTTTTAATGAAGCCAAGAATGTTCTTTTCTGTATATGGTTTGCTGAGAAATTTATCCTGAAGTCATTTTGAATTTTGCAAATATTTCTCTGTATGTAAGTAAAGATACTTGTTTAAAAACTTTTAGTCAATTTGTGCAGTAAATTCCACTGATTTTAATATTAATGTAACACTGTCATCTTGATTTGCTGAATTTTGTCATATTTTCACATTCTTGTGTGTGTACTATGTATCATTTTGTGAATTATTCTGCATGTATCTGTGTATATACTTATAAATGCTTGTGTATGCACATACATTCCCATATGAACCAATTTGTTAGGATTTTTGTTATAGATTTTTAACTTACAGTCTGTGGTTTTATTTTGTTTTTACATCTTTATGTCTGGTAGTAACTGCGATGTTAATGCGACCTCGTTATGTTAACTTGAGAGCATTTATTTATCTGAGCTCTTGGGAAGCTCATGTGTGATAGGTTCAGCGTCATCCCTAACGCAGTCTGAAGAGCCAACCTTCTAGACACTTTTTGGCCGTTGTGATAAAACACCACTGTCCAGGCAGCTTAGAAGAGAGTGTATTAGGGCACGCAGTTTTAGATGGTGAGTCCATGGCAGCCATGATGAGGAGCACAGTGGCAGAGGCATGGCACTGGACAACAGCTGAGAGTACATAGCTAATCTGCAGGCACAAGGCAGGGGTAGGATGAGGAGCTAACACATTGGGAACCATAGAGACTTTTGACCCTTCAAGCCCACCTCAGTTGTACCCTTCCTCTAACAAGGCCACACCACCTAATCTTTTCCAAAGGGTTCCACCAACTGGGAACCCAGACATTTGAGTCCATGGGGCCATTCTCATTCAAACCAGCACAAAGAAGGTTCTATTTAAAATGTAAATTTCTTGATTAGATAAAGAGATTTGACTGCACAACTCTGTCCCCGTAGCCCTTTTATTGTAGTAAAATGTCTGGGGGTCTGTGGCAAGGTCTTTCCTTTTCCTAACATTGGCGCCTCGTCGTAGAGATTTCCCATGCTTTGGTAGCTTTCTTGTTTCAGTGATCCTTTTATGCCTCCTCCTCCTCCTTCTCCCTGTTTTCTTGGTGCTTCTCTCCTTATGCACTTTTTTTTTTTAATGTGAAGGCTTAGAGCGCTGGCTTGGACTATTCCTTCTTTTAAATCTGGACATTTAATGTTCAACATTTCCTTCCAGAACTTTCTTTTAGCTACAACCTCTAACTTTTTGATACATATTATTGATACTTTCATTTATTTTAAAATAAAAAAAAACTTTTTGGACCAATGCTATGCTTGCCTTTTAGTCCCATGTTTTACTTAGAGCCATTCTGCTCAATTTTAAATCATTTTGGTGATCAACATTTTAAATTTTTAATTATAGAGTAATTATAAAACTATGAAGACCTATTTTATACCCCATAATCTGCTTTCTAGTAGTATTTCACAGTACTGGGGAGAGTGTGTGCTCTGTTGTGGAGTGAAATGTTGACTGTTTTCCATGATGTCAACAAACTGTAGGATTTCCGCATCTGCTACCTTCTTATCAACTTCTCTCTCTTTTGTTTATTATTGAGGTATACTTGCTAAATATTTCAGTACCATCACAGATTGGCTTGTTCTACTTTCAATTCTATGAGATTTTAGTTTTTAGAAGGTGAACATATAATAGGAAATAAATCGAAAGCTCAGTAACTTCCTGCCATTGAGTTAGACATTATGGATCCTGTGAGATGTATGGCGGAGTGTCTGTCCCCATGGGGCTAACTAATGTTCTGACACAACCATGTGATGTCAGGAGATCTAACCTGACTTACAAAGGCGAATATAAAATTAAAATAGTCCTCTGCTATGATATAATTTTCATACAAAAATAATTAAGCCAAATGTATTGATTTTTTTTTTCATTTTTTTCTCCCAGTGGATTAATGGCTGAAAGTGTCACTGAGGTGTGACACTCTGGAGTCTCTGTGTCTCAGGAGTCTTGACGTGGCTTCACTTGGTCCTTGACAAGAACACAATCCAGGTGTGAGGGGCTGGATTCTCACCTGGGGCAGTGCCTGCTTCCATTCTTACTCAGGATGTCGGCAAATTCGTTCTGAAGCTGCTGCAGGATTACAAGAGCACTCATCCCACAGCCTGCAAGGAGAGCAAGACCATAGCATATGTGGGCTCCACATGGCAAGGCCTTAGAGGTGATGCTGTGTGGCCGCCTTGATTATGGCACACAATGTACTCATGAGAGTGATCTGCTGGTACCCTTCCATCATCCCCTGGTTCCACACAAGGCAAAGACCCTGTCTACCACCAACAATGGGAGGGAATGATACAGAGCACGTCACAGAAAATGGAAGTCATGGGGGCCCAGTTAATGCTTGTTCAACACACTCCATAGCCATAATTCTGTAGAATGGGAGCGTGACAGCTGAGCTTCCAGTGGCTAGGTTTTACAATTATTTCAAAGATATCGTGCCTGTTATCCTTTAATGTATTTTAATTTCAAATGCAATCGTAATCTACCCTCCCACTGATTCACTAGTGTGCACATCCCAACTTTGCAGAGATCTCATGCATCCCAACGTTTGCTCTTGAACTTTATCCCTCCTCGTGATGTCTTTGCACATCAGTGGTCCTCTCGGTGCCACATCATCGGCAGGCATCTTCTGATCTTGGAGCACAATCACAGCTTGTCACTTGTCTTTTCACACTGTCACTTCTTCAACCTACTGTTCCTCAGACCAAACCCCACAGAATCAGGGATGGTGAAGGCGGCCACTTCCCTTACGCAAGTTTCCCCAGCCTAGAAATGGAGGGCTTGCATTCCAAGAAGGAGGCATTGCATGAACGAGGCTGAGAGTGAACTTGGTTAATCCTTCACCTTTCCGCCTACACAGAGATCCCAGGAGTGAGCAAGAGCGGGCTATCTAAATCCCGATTATTAGCTCACATGCAGTAGACATTGAGGGTGTGGTAATTGTTGTCATTTTTACAATATTGTGATATTAATCTTAGGGAATATTGAAGCTCCAAATAGCCCGTGACATAAAGAGACCTTTATGGCTCCGAAGGAGCTATTAGACTTTATTATCTCACGAATCTTCAGATTTAAAGAGTCCTCAAAGAGACCTTGACATAATTAAGCCTAATGAGTCCAAAGGAGTTACAATGGTCTATTGTGTCAATAATTTAGACACGACAGGTCTTTGTTGGAAGCAGCCTGTGGTGTCTAGCAGAGCCTTGGGTTGTAAGGGTGATTCTGGCAGCTGAGTTAGTGAGCTGTGGATGTCCTGGGTGTCCAAAAGGCCTTTTACACATCAAGCGCAGTTTAAAACTTTCAAACAAAGCTGGGTTGCTATATGGACTCTGCTTTTTCATGGCAGAGTAGTTTGTTCATTTGGGAAACGACTAACGCAGATCCCTGCTGCTCAGATATGTGCTGTGTCTGGTGTTGGGGCACTTTGGTGAAATAACACCCAGCCTCTGCCTTCAAGGAGTTCAAATCCTGAATGTCACAGGTAGCTCACAGACTAGAACACCTGTTGAAAGGTAGCGGCCCAAAGTATGCCTGAGAGGTTGGATGATGAAGTTTTATTGTGAACATGCACACTCTCTTGGGTGCCATCTATGGTTGCTCTTGGGTTATAGTGGCAGAACGGAGTAGCTGTGACAAGACCATATGATCCACATAACTGAGACAATTTACTACCGGAGTAATCCGGACTCTTCCAGTCTCTGATCTACAATTTCCAAGGTCTTGGGGCCTGCTCAAACTCCAGATATTCATGAATTGCCATTTCTAGATCCTATAACTCTGATGTCACTCAGAACACATCATGTCAAATATTTTTTAATCATTTTATGTTTATGTTATCTTAATATAAATTAAATGTCCCAACCAATTCTCATAATCCACTCTCAGCACAGCGCTCACATCAAGTCTTAGTATACAGGCTTTTGTTGTAATTCCTGGAGTACTGAAGATGCTTGGTTAACGTTTGAGACACGGACCCTATATCTTCACACAAGGAAGAAGAATGTTGTGAGTTCAAAGGTAAGTCCTCAAAACGGGCCACTCTGCTCACCTGGAGAACTGAATGCCTTCTATCCCCATAAGTGGGTACCAGGCGGTGACTCATCTTTATAAAATAGAATATCTCATATGGGAGGAGATGTTGCAAAAAGTGAAACACGATGGCATTGAGGAGCAACACTGCACCCTGGGATGGAAGAAGGGCCTGGGTAGGGAAACGTATCTTTATGTAGGGTGGCGTTTAGTGGGCAGTGACGTGCCTGTGTGGGCTTCTTAGCTGTGGCACACACTCTCTGACAATAGGCACTGGCTGAACTTGGCTGGAGGAGGAACTGGGTGAAGGCTCTAACTCTGAGAGCTGTCTTTTGGAAGTCTCTGTAACTCTGTCTACATACACATCTCCACATGGACAAGGGATGCATTCTGCAGCGAGAGCTTGGCAGAGATTTCAAAAGAAGGACCAGTTCACGGATGCTGGGACAAATATGGGCAGGGAGAGGAGGTAGCTGTGACTAACAGCACAGGCTAAAGTGGGCGAGGAAATGTTGGGAGCACCTGGCATCTTTGTGAACAAAACATGCCGTAGCATCTACAAGCAGGTACCTGGCAGTGAGGGCAGAGAGCTGAAGAAGCGTGGCAGGGCCTTGAGAGGGATTGCGGACCAAGAGGAGTCCAGATGGTGAGATTACAGACGATAACATGGAGCAATAACCTGAACAGAGATGTATATGCAAGGATTATACAGGGTGAATCTCTCAGCCCAACTCGATCTAATGCATGGAGCCCAAGCCAAGCAAGAGCCACCCCTTCTGATGACCTTTGCACTAGAAGACTTCTGTTTGCTTTTCTGAGGTCTTATCATATAGCTCACTTAAAATATGGTTTCTTCTCTTTTCTCCACACTGTAACTACAATCTCCACTTTTTTTGTGTGTGTCAGATCTGCCTGCAAGACCAAGTACCTATCGCATGACCAATCCTTTTGTTGAAGGAACGAATTAGTGAACAAATGGGCGGATCATTTTGTGGCCAACCCCGAATCAATGATGATCCATCTGTGGAGAGCTAAGAACCTGCCTGGCATCTCTGTGGGTCAGATGTATTAACTGAAATAACGTAAGGTCCAAGTTCACCTTGCGGAGACTTACGACAATCCCCCTGAGTTTAGAATGAGCTAAAAGAGAAGAAGGAAATGACTTGCGTGTTTGGGGCAAATTTGGAATAGGTCAGGCTCCAGTGCAGCCCGGCATATCACCCATGCAGCAGCATCTCTGCTCTGCAGAGCCCTGCAGCCTGCAATCATCGGCTGGAACATTAAGATGTCACTTCCCAGCACGGTCTCTAAGATCTCAACCAGCCCACAGGTCTGTGATGCGCTTGGAACAGGGCTGGCGCCATCCAACTTTCAGCTCTTTGAAAAGTTTGCTTAAGAAATGAGACATTACTTTTCACTTCCTAAAGAAGGTGTTATCTTTCAGGATTCAAAGAGGCCAGGAAAAAAATGTCCTCATTTTCCTTGGCAGACAGCGTGCTGTGTTCTCCAGGTTGCTGATCGGCAAATCGGAACAGAATTTTTTTCTTTTTTTTTTTCCTTTTCTTTTCTTTGTGGCTTTTTGGTCTTTCTCCCAACGAAGCCCTCAGTGAGACTTTGCAAGATGAAAGGGACAGTGGTGGAACTCGCTGTCACAGAGCCATCAAGAGTTTAACATTTTGATTGCTCACTCTGCTGTGTCAGGAGCAAGTGTGCTTAGAAAAACCTGTGAAATTTGGAGCGGATACATCTGAAAGGTGCGTCTGATTTTCCCGCAACACAGAAAGAGACCTGGGATGTTCGTCCTCTGGCATTCTTGAATGTCAATCCGGGGGCTATATGCTGACCTTCCAGGGTACACATGCTACCGTGTTGGTACTGGAAAAAGAGGATGTGATACTTATTTTCCCTTTCTTCTTTTTAATGCGCCAGGATTTCTCCCACCTGCCCTGTATCAGAAACACAAATTAATGTGCCCTTGTCAGGAATCTGTCGACAAAGGGTGGGTGTTGAAAATGACTGTCCTTAGGACCCTGGAAATGGATTACACTAAACCTGAGGATTTCCAGGGACAAAGAAGAAAATCTGAGCAGAGGCAGAATGTTCCAGAGAGCGGAGCCTACAGTGGCTGTGGTGAACCTCCCCATTCGGAGATCTCACCTCCTCTGGGAGAGGCCGCCTAGATTCTCCACAGCTTTACCCAAACAGAGGGTCCTGCAATAGGCTGGCCATCGCTAGGTCATCGTTAGAAGGTTTTGACTAGTGCTGATACCCCCAAGTTCTCTAAGGACCAACTTTCCAGGTCTGCTCACCTGCCACTGACTTTGTGATGCTGAGGAAGCCATTAGAACTCAGGGAAAACCCAGTTTACCGTTTACCCTCATCTGTAAACCATGAGTTGTTAACTCTCATGAGTTGATCGGCAGCTTTCAAAGAGAAAAAGTGCTCTTCCTGAGGCCCGCAACGTGATGAGTAGGCTGTACCTCCTCCTACCACTGCCCCACTCCTCCTGCATTTGGGGGATAGAGATGGAGGTCACTCTGTCCCTGTGGCTCCCTAGAGAGCCAGAGCTGTCAAAGGAAAAGCTTTTTTGACAGCTTGAATCTAGTTTGCAAGAAAATTCACAACCGAGTAGATACATTTTTTGCAACACTCTCTCTCTCTCTCTCTCTCTCTCACACACACACACACACACATACACACACACACGCACACACACACGCACTGCGAATAGTAGCTTTCATTTTTTTAAAGGGACTTGGGAGTGCAGGTTTTTCTTGTCTCAGTGGCTTGCTGTTTGGACAGTGTCTATTCTGCACACCAGTTTGGTGTCTAGTCTGAACATAACTTTATCCCCTCCCCCTAATTTTAGCACACCCTCTCTTTGTGCAGGAGCCATTAAGGCCACCCATTCTTAAATTAGCTCCGGAAAAAAAAAAAAAAGAAGTGCATTTTATAGTCCAGCCAGCAGTAATTGGACACTGTGACTATGAGTGGCCCTTGCGGTGTTTGGATGTGGGCCAAATGTACCTTCTGTCTGTCTCTGACACCGGCAGACAATAGCAGTATTATTTACGGTGCTGGCTCCATGCGATTCGGAAGGCCAGCTGTGAGAACAAAAGACTCGCTCACACTTGGCCCAGCCCTACTTCAACCTGAGGCTCCAGCCATGTTTTGTAAATAATTTAGCCCGCCATCCCAAAGGATGGGTCCTCTTTGCTTTTGCGCTGACCATGGCTGGAAAGTAAAGATGGGTCTCTTCTCCAGCTCCTTGGAGGTAATGGGGTGTGAGGAGGAATGGCCAACGCCGCTTCCTTCGTTCCCATGTCTCAGGCTGTATAATCACTCTTGTACATCAGCTATGGACCAGCAAGCGGGAGGGTAGCCTGAACAGAGCCTGGGAAAACATTGGCAAGGCTTGTCCCTGTGGGAAGTCCTCTTTCCCAGAATGCCATTCTGAGTTTTGTCTACAGAACAAGCAGCTTCCCAGGCAACCATCACAGGTTACCCCGCTTGCTCATGGCTGTATAACCCTTACCGTCACATGGACTGAGCGTCTAAAATCCAGAAAATTAGATCCCACTGGCTGCAACTGCCCAGTTGCTGACCTACTAACGTGCATCAAGCCAGAAACAGTTCACGCACCATCCATGTTTGATGAGAGAATCCCATGCTCCCTGGCCCAGACCTGGATCTGTGAAGCCATGGCTCCA
Source organism: Neodon shergylaensis (assembly GCA_025134845.1). NCBI lineage: Eukaryota > Metazoa > Chordata > Mammalia > Rodentia > Cricetidae > Neodon > Neodon shergylaensis. The sequence continues at coordinate 2,333,260 of JABTXL010000483.1, read as the reverse complement.
TCTCACCAACAAAGGCACCTTCCTACCATCTAGTCAATCTGTCCTTGGCAATTTGGGGCTCTTTGTCACCTTTCCCCACATTGCACCATGCTGTCTCACCTGTTGCTAGGACTGCCAGCTCCTGGCCCTCTGCCCAGACAGTGGGGCTGGCCGCTCCTATGTCTGCGGATCTAATGTCTGCTGTTACTCTTCCCAAATGGACAGAGGGGCTTCCCTAGGCAGGCTCAGCCTGGGTGTCTCCCTGCACAGCACCTGTCTCCAGCTGCTTGGCCAACACCTGGCTAATGGAACAGGAATCTGGGGTCCTGCCCAGGGATGAGCGTCCTGTTGCATCCGAGAGCTCCTAGAAATTCTACCAGGCACTTTTCCCTGAGCAGGCACACTGGGGATTTAGAACGGTTCACAGACAAATAGTTTGCAATTATCTGTCTCCCTTTTCATCATTTTCTTTCTCTATGGAGAGGCCAAGCAAGTCTGCCACTCACATTCCAAGTTCAAGGAGCTTTCACAGATATTCATAGGAGAAAAGGTGACGTCAAGCCCTTGGGTTTCAGTTCTGTAGCCCATGGGTATTCAGTGTACCTGAGCCAGGGGCTGAGGGGATCAGACTTTGGGGCTAGAAACATACTGAGTCAGCACCATGCTTGTCTTATAAGCGTGAGGACACGCGTTCATCTCTAGAATTCATGAAGAAAATAATCCAAGGTGTAGGAATATGTGTGTGAAGACAGGTCGATCCCTGGGGCTGCTGGTCAACCATCTTAGGCTACTTGATAAAGTCCAGAGCATTGAGAGACTCTGTCCCCAACCAAAAAGTGACCAGTGCCATAGGAATGATACCTGAGGTTATCCTACAGCCTCTGCGTGCACACACAGACACAAGAACACCATTCACTTTGGGATTAGAGGGCCTGATACCAGCAGCATTCATCCTTCGGGTTTCACTCTCGTGGTCGGTGATCTCCAAGGAGATTGCTGCATCCATCACGCTGTGCTGTCTAGGATGATAGGGCCTTGCTTGTTCTCACCTACCATTGTGCAGAGAGGGCCTGACACAGACTTCTCTGTAGGTCAGGCGTTGATGAGGATGTGGGCAGGTGGACAGTGGGATGGATGAGAATATGTGCGTGAGAAAAGGGAAGAATGGTGTCTTACTTCGTCTGTGTTTGATGCCACCAAATGTATTCTTGCCTGTGATTGACACTGGAACCCTGTCTTTCTGTTCCTCTGCTAACTCATACTTTTTCTTACACACTCCAAGCCTCTTGGGAATTAAGAGATGACCCAATCCCGTTGTAGATGGGGTCTCCCATCCCTTAAGCTCACCCGTCACCTCTGTGCCATCCTGGAATGAAACCAAGATCTTCTTTATCTCACTGCGGGACAGGTCTGTCCCCTACTTCCTTCAGGGTATCTCCTATGAACCTAGTGTATATATATTGGCCAGGGCTATGGGCTTTTTTCATGACCCTGCCTTTACCCATCATCTCCCACACCGAATTCTTGACCCTGGGACTTACTGTGTGGGCAACAAATTCGGTCTCATCCTCAACCCTTTCCAAATTCTTGGGACCAGAACAGGCAGTAGGAGCCCTATTTGCTTTAGTCTTAGACGGAGAACGCTGGGTCTCGTTCAAGGCTTCTGACCCATTGCAAGAGGCAGGGACGTGAAACCTCCTTACATTCTGCCCGCACCAAGCCACTCTCTTTATTCATCATAACATGTGCCTTTTTTTTTTCTTCAGACTTTGGCCTGGAAGAATTTTGACATTTCGAGTGTGGCGATGACGGCCATTGGAATGCCACCACACCTACCCAGAGATAAAGCCAATTTCCTCCTAGTTCAGCTCTCGCAAATAGCAAAGTTAATTAATCCCCTGTAAATAAACATTTGCAAACTGCAGCTCGATATAGCAGTGTCCAGGAAATGCTTCCAAATGTGCTCTGAGATTTGAGGAGAAGGGAATCAGCGCCGGTCACGTGACCAGAAATAAGTGAGTTTGGGTCTATTAATGATGACTGGGGGTTGGGAGGTTGGGGAGGGGGTACTGCAAGTTGATGCACGAATGAGGAGCGTCCAGTCAGATGGAGGCAATGAGCTCCGGCAGTCTCTGGTGCAGCGGGGAGATGAGAGTTTATGGCAACCTATTCTGTGTTTTCATGTGAGTGGCTGGCAGAGAGGAGACTGAGGGCGAGATATACATTATGTCCACCTGATTTCTCCATACCGTATACATGGATTAAAATGACACTGTGCCTCCCCAGACAGAAAACCAATACTACACGCTAATTAAAACTGCTTAAGAAGCTTAAAAAGACAGAAATGTTAGCTATTCTGATTTGATCAGAATGTACTCTATGCATAAATAAAATGGCCATACTGCATTCCATAGATATCTATAAACAAAATTAAAAATTTTGTGTCTGTGCATGTGTGTGTGCGTGTGTAGTGTGTGTATGTGTGTTAGCATATGGGTATGTGAGTAGGTTCACGGGCTGTGAAGGGCAGAGGTCTATGTTAGTTGTATGAGTCTATTACTCTCCACTTCATTATCTGAGGCAGGATCTCTGGAGCTCACTGATTGGCTGGACTGGTTGGCCGTTGTGTCACAAGGATCCTCCCGTTGCTGCTTCCCCTGCACTGGGATCAGGTGTGCACTACCACACCCAGATTTTCACATGATTTCTGGGGATCTGAACCCAAATTCTCACGCGTTCACATTAAGCACTTTACCCACCGAGCCAGCCCTTCAGTCGTTAAAATTACATACACACATACATAATCACATATAATATATATATGTATATATATATATGTATTTATGCATTGAATGCTTTCTCATGAAGCTCTCCTATAGATCTGGAGGTCTCCATATCTACCGAGATTGGCAAACCAGCAAACACTCTTGGAGCACGTATTTCCAAATAAAAAAGTGCCTTTAAATCACCACTATAGACATTCTGTTAGATCCAGAAAGAATGCACCTTGTGCAGCTGTCTGCAAGTAGCCCCTACAGGGTGCCTCCCTGTTCCCTCTTCCCCTCTTCCTCCTGTCCCTAGCAGCATCACTGGGTCATTGCAGGATGCTAACTTTCAGGGACCCCCTAGCCTAGCACATGCCCCTCTGCTTAGTAATAGCATTAGATAGGAGGCCTGAGCTAGGGATTTTCAGCTCCTTCTCTGTCTTGGTGGACTATCATGGACCACTAACTCACATTCTCCTTCCTCTAGAATGAGCTTGTGTGTGCCCAGCTAATGAAATAATTACTTCAGGGCAAAATCAGCATTAAGTTACAAACCCGGTTCCTGCGGCCTCTGTCAGGCTGGCATTCTTTTGTCAAGTCCGGATTTAAAAAAAAAAATACAGCAGCTCTGGCAGATTCCAATGACAGTTTCCGCCAAGCTGGAGCCATGCACAGGGGCTGGCACTGTTGGAATGAAAATGTCCAGTGGGTGGGATGTGTGGCTTCAGACACGACGGGGACTTTCAGAAGCTGGCCAGAGCCTAACTGCACTCTGCCCTGCAGTCCTCACGGCTCTTCAGTGACAAACACAGCTCCTCCCACAGACCCTCAGAGTGACTCCGTTAATGGCATGAAGGTGGAGTTGTACCAAGGGGACTGCTTTCATTCTAGTGGGTGCCAGAGACAGGAGGGGACTCTGCACATGACGTGTGTTTCATCGGCAAGATGTCTTTCTACTCTTTGAAACTGCTTAGGTGTCCCCCTCCCCCAGGGAGCACCTTAATACCTGTGATACCTGTGACATTCAGTTGTTCAAGGCTGCAGGATCTGGGGGCTCCTTTGTTTCCAGGCGTTGTCCAACCCATACACAGTAGCAAAAGCAGTTTGCTGATGTTAGCACCATGAAGCGAGTCAGGAGATGGGATCTAACAAGGGAGAGGTAGTTCTTAGCTTCCCGAGGTCCAGCTCCTGGCCAGATGTTGACTCTCATGCATCTTTTACTTTAGTGTCAGCAAGTTTGGGTTCTGGTTGTCTTAGCTTGCTTTCTGACCCGAATACCCACACTAATCCCGTGGCATGGAGAAGTTTGATATTCTCATTGTATATGCGAGGTATTTAATGAACGACTTAGTTATGTTCAGTAATACATTCATGTAGCATGTAGACGGCATGTCTAGCATGTGCTTCAAGCAGCTGTATGGCACCAGCCCTCATGCTGGTTTATTTTTCCACCGATTCTATAACATGCCCAGTCCCTGTATCTGACCTTTTTCCTGTGTCTGTCAGTGCTTGCCTCGCGCTCACACCCAGGCTTCATCCTGGGGGCTCAGCCAGAGCAAGGCTGGGAGCAAACACTGGTGTCTTTTCTTTTTCTTGTATATCGGTCAAAGGTCCCTTTGTGTGCCTTGTGTCTGTGTGTACCTGTCTGCCTGTGTTGGGGGGCGTGCATGCACACTGCCTGTGCTTACAGAGCCCAGAGGACAGCCTCCGGGGCTGTTCTTCAGGTGTCACCTACCTGTTTTATTTCAGTTTGTTTGGAGACAGGGGCTATTATTGGCCTGGGGCTTGCTGATTTGGCTAAGTCAAGTAGCCAGTAACTCCAAACTTCAGGGATTTCCCTTAGTGCTGGATCACAAGGTTAAGCCACATGCCTGGCTATCTGGGGGTTCTGAAGATCGATCCGGTCCTCATGCCTATGCAGCAAGCTCTGTACTGACCAGACCATCCCCAAACCTCTTCTATGCCTCCGCTCCTAACTGGAGCCCCACTGTGGAAAGCCCTGCGGTGATGAACCGCTCCCCGGTCCTGTCGTGCACTGGCCCCAATACAACATTGTGGAGCCCACTTCCTCTATGAGCCACTTAATTATCTTTTATATATACAACACTCCTCGCTGAATAAAATATTCAGGCACTTCATTTGACGGGGGAAGCAAACAGCAATATGTAACATTTCATTTGTTTTTTCATTAAATCGGGCATGACCGTTGTTGGCGCCGGGAGATTGCGACCGCAGGTCTGCCACTCTGCCGCAGCCCATCTATCCACAGTCAGCCCGCGCTCCAAGGAAGTGTCTCATTTTCTCTCTATTTATGTTCGTCAAATAAATTCATCTTTTATTTCATTGAGCTGAATGTTTCCATCTGTGGGACTGCTTCTGGGACCCACCGGTCTTATTTATTTATTTTTATTTTATTATTGACTTTTCCCTTTTCCCTTGCGCTTGGCTTCTCATTGAAATGTATTTTCGATTTCAGACATGCAGACAGAGGAGTAATTAAAATATCCCTGGACCTCTGATATTGGGAAATGGAGAAATATTATGTGTACACTCCTAACCAGGTACATATAACCAAATGAGGAGCGGGTGGTGCAGCGGGTCTGAGTCAGGCCTCCAGGCTGCTCATCCCCCCCCCCTTGGGAATCAGAGGTCATCAGGAAGGAGTTTGTGAGCCCCAGTCTGGGAGTGTATCTAAAACAGTTGTGTTACGGCTTTCTCCAGCTATGTAGGTAGAATAAACCATGCTAAAAATGATGCTTTTGGCACGTAGCTGCCAGTTGCGTGTGTCTATTTATTAATTAGCATTTTGGTGTGTAAAAGGCCTGATTCATTAAGAATGTGTTACACACTCACTCTGACCTGACCGTGAGGAGATGACAGGCGGTCTCTTGTCAGTTCCTCAGTCAGACTTAGATGCAGCGCGTGAAAGGGGTGGTTTTGCTATTGTTGTTGTTGACGGGGGAGTTTCCACATAATGACATGTGCAAAAAGGTCCAAGTCTTAAGTGTAAATTCCCGCAATGACATACACCCTGACACACCCATGCCACTCACGCCATGTCCAAGCTCTGAAAGCATCTTTGTACGGGAAATCCTTCACAGTCAAATTCTGCAGCTTCCTCCGCTCCATCGGCTGCTGCTGCTTGGATTCCTCTCCCCATTGGTCACCTTTTCTGGGAGGCAAATTTTGAATGAATGGAGCGGATGAGTATCAGCCGTTCCTTCATGCCAGGATGTCCTCACTCTGTACAATCATTTGAAGATTGATTAGCCTGGGTGCCAATACTTCATTTGTTCCTTGCTGAATCTCAGTTTGTTCCTCAAGGGTCGATAGATTTGTCTAGAGTCTTTTGACAGGTATTTCCCACACTGGCTACTTCTGGGCGATAGTGAACAAATAGAAGCACAGGTTATGCTGTCAACTTCTGCTGGGTAAAAGCCTTGAACTAGCACGGCTAGGTTATTGGGTAGTGCCCAATTGAATGCTGTGTCTGCCCAACATTAGTGGAGTAACACTCTAATCCTGACCGTGATGGCATCTGGATGTGAAGGTCACCAGGTTAAGAGTGCCGAGACCTCAAGGGCAGGATTAGCGAGCTGTCACAGTTAGCTTCAGCTGTCAATTTGTCACAGTCCAGAGGCATCTGAGGGCGTTTCAACTCGGGGAACTGCTTCTATCAGATTGGCTGGTGGCCATGGCAGTGGGGCAATTTCTTGATTGTTGATTGATATGGGAGGGCCTGGCCTTTGTAGGCAGTGCCACCCCTGGGCAAGTGGTCCTAGGTATACCTGAAAGCCAACTTTGCAAGCCATGTGGAGCAAGCCTGCCCCGACTTCCCTTCACCATGAGAAGATGTGAATGGAAATAAACCCTTTCCTCCCCAAGTTGCCTTTGGTCATGGTGTTTATCATGGCAGCTAAGAAGAAAAATGGAATACGGTTTTATGAGAAAAGACATGAGACAGATAGTCGCTTTCCCTTCTCCATGTGGGGATTCAGCAATAATTTATCAGCCAACTGTAAGCCAGAAAGTGACTCCCCCCAAGACAGAATATGTTGGCCTCCTCGTCTTAGACTTCCCAACCTCCAGTACTGTCAGAAAGAAACATTGTCTGTTTACCCCGCCTAGTTTGTGATAGTGCGTAGTAGTGTCTCGTCTTACCCAACTTGACTGACTGATAAGAATGGACATACAACTTTCCAAAGCCATGTATCGCTCTCCACTCCCACCAGCAGTATATGAGCAATCTGTTTGCTCAATATCCTCTCCAATGCGTGTTGTCAATTATTCAAAACTCTCTTATTCTAATGGGCATGTCATGGTCCAAGGCCATGGCTATGGGTTGTATTTTGAGGACTCCTAATACTGAATCTTAAAGTGTTTATTTGTTGTTTCCCCATTCTTTTATTGATGAAATGTGTATTTAAATCTCTTGCCTATAGACAGTAGGCTATAGAATTTCTTTATACCGTGGTGTAATTAGTAATGAAGGATGCTAATAGATCTACTCTCAAATACAGACAATGAAGTTGGATGAACCATGCACAGATTGGTCCTCATTTCCTTACTTGTATTTTTTTGATGAACAGGAGGGAAATTTTAGCTGAGGTCCAAGTTTCCATGCTTTTGAGTTTTCTTTTATCCTTTTTTATTTTATTGACACATGGTAACTGTACGTATCTACACAACAGGATCTTAACCATATTAGAAACATAAGAAGACTTCTTGGTTACTATGGCTATGGCTGTGGGCCCAAATCTCTAAAACCCTAAGCCCAAACTGTCTTCCTCTTGGCTGTGTGTCACACTGACCAAGTCTCTCTAATACTGCATAGGGAACAGGAAGTGACATAGCACTGTGTCAACTTCGTTGTTTTCCAGTTATTCCTATTCGTATTACAACTGTCCATGCCACAATTGTAGTGTGACTTTCCTCTCCTTCAAACTGTGTGATTGTTACTAATGTGTGTACTGTACGCTGGGATTCCTCTTGACCATGATTTACGCGTGATGGAGTAGTTGAAATTTATTCTGACTTGTTCTGTTACAGATACTAATTGCTCGTAGACCATTGGCAACCATTCCGTCAAACAGCAGATATACTGAATGTCTAAGCTACAAATGCATGCAGCTAGTTGAAGATCACACAGGCTACGAGCAGCAGACACTAGGCTTTCTTTGGCTTTAAGGCCCACACGTCACGCTGCAAAGGAGAACAGCAAAGAGAGGTGATTCCCATTGGACTTCAGCGCTCAGGACTCAGAGGTGGTTGCAGTGTTGACAGCTGTCTGGTGACCGTTGGTTAAGCTGACATGCTGCAGTGTGATTGATCTGGTTTGAGTTTCCAGGTTCTGTAGACGGAATCAGCTTATATATTTGAGGTAGAGTGTGGTCTTTATGGATTTGGTTTTGTTACTGAAGCAGTTGAAGGACCACACAGACCCACAGTTGATGTACTGTTTTACCTTTGAACATTTTTTTTTAATTTTTAAAACTTTATTGTGTACATGTATAGGTCAGAGGGTAGGGTTTTGGTGGCTGGCTCTTCCTTTTCACCTTGTTGAGATAAGGTCTTTCCTGTTTCTGAAGGCACTGTACAGTGAACTTCAGGCTAGCTGGCCCACCTATCTTCATCTCCCATCTCACTGAATGAATGCTGGACTCACAGATGCGTGTCGCTGCACTTGGCCTTTTTCCTGGGTTCTGGGGATAGATCCGAGGCCATCAGACTGGAAAGCCTGGCGCTTTTTATTAACTGAGCCCTCAGCCTGGCCCCCCCACCACATCAGGTGGTGTGTATGTTAGCCTGACTTGTTCGTTACCCTAAGACATTGTCCTGGACCCCGCAGATGCAAACATTTTTCAAGCCTGGGCAGTGGAGGAGAGGGTGCCTGAACTGGCCTTGTTCCGTAGTCACACTGATGACTATCTTGAATATCACTATAGAACCTTCGTGGAAATAAAGACAGAGACCCACATCAGAGCACTGGACTGAGCTTTCAAGGTCTAGTTGAAGAGCAGAAAAGGGGAGAATATGATTAAGGAAGTCAGGACCACGAGGGGTCGGTCCACTCACTGAGACAGTGTGACTGATCTAATGGGAGCTCACCAAAACCAGCTGGACTGGGACTGAACTAGCATGGGGATCAAACTGGACCTTCTGAATGTGGCTGACAATTGGGGCAGACTGAGAAGCCAATGATAATGGCACTGGCATTTGTCTCTACTGCATGTACTGGCTTTTTGGGATCCTAGTCTATTTGGATGCATACCTTCCTAAGCCTGGATGGAGTAGGGAGGGCCTTGGACTTCCCACAGGGCAGAGTAACCTGCCCTCCCTTAGGACTGGAGGGAGAGGGGGGAGGGTGAGTGGGGGAGCTGGAGGGAAATAGGAGGAGGGGAGGAAGTAGAAATTTTGAATGATATTATTTATAAAGCAATAAAAATAAATAAAGAAAAAAGAAAAAAAATAGAATTGAAAGTTTTTTTTTTAATTTAGCAAACACTTGTTTTATTTAAAGAGTGCAGAGTGGAAGAAGATGTTGCCTTCTCAGGGACTCTGTGGTGAGGTAGGAGGACTCACCTGCGTGCTGCCTAGGGTGCCTGGAAATCACCAGGAATGTGAACTCTGTGGATGAGCAACTGGGTGCATAAGAGAAACAGAGTGACCCTGATGGGCAGGGCAGAGGGAAGACGAATAAAATACGGGATTCCATGTAAGTGACATGTGAACACATGTTGGAGGAATAGGATTGGGTCTCAAAGGCATTTTACATTTTTGCTAATAAATTCTCAACTAAAACTATTTCATTCACTGCAAAGCACTGAGGCTTGACCGAGTCTCTTTTGATGCGTTTTCCTTTCTGTTCTCATCCCAGGCATTCCTCTGGCAGGTTTTCCAACTTGGGGAAGTAGATCACAAAACTGCCATTGCTGATGCCCCCTCTCCTAGGACATCAGAGTCAAGCCACGGAAAGACTCACTGGCTAGTGGGAAGCTTAACTTGGTTTATTTTGTACAAATCCTACTGTCCCATCCTGGAGTATGTAAAGGGTTTGCACTCTGACCAGTGGGCCAGGGTCTGAACACATCTCATTTTGCCACCGTAGTCAGCCAGCAATGACCTTGGTCATCGGATGAGTCAAGAGTCCTACTGAGGAACTCCATTGAGACCCTGGCAGACAGGAGTTACAAAGTAGCGTGGACAGTGGTGACTTTAGCTCTTGGGCTCTAAGGAGGGACTCGCCTGACTTGAAGATGTTCCTGATCATTTCTACAAGCTCCTGGAGACTAGTCACAGTTTCTCTAGGTATTTTTAAGGTGCTCTGCTCATCTCTGGTTGTCTACTAAGGAAAGCCCTGTGGAGTTTCTCCTCTGAAACCCTTACTTATTGAGTGAGGCAGTTGTCAGGTAGAACATTTCCCATGTGGACTGCCCCCACCATTCTGGGTCTAGAAGAGTCTAGAAGGGATCTCAGGGTCTTCATCATTGTGGTGCCTGGCACAGTCTACCCTCTCGGATCCCCGGAGCTGTGGTTTCCCATTCTCTGTTCTATGTCTATTGTGGCTTTCACTCCCTCACAGTGGGTTCTGTATCATATGGAATTTATTTTGTGCCAATTTTGAGCTTTTTTATACTTTTATGTGTGTGTGTGTGTGTGTGTGTGTGCGCGCGCGCGCGCTTAGATTGTGCCTGCTGGCATGTACCTAGGACGTTTTGGCTTGTGGTTCTTACTTTCTGCCTATCAGGATCTCATGTTTACAGAGGTATAGCAGGTCAGCTGGCCTGTGAGTTCCTAGGGACTCTTCCATGCCCATCTCCCGTGCTTGGATTAATTCTTCTTCCAGCATACACTGTCCCAGGCATTCCCAACTGGGCCTAGTTATAGATACCAGTCTGACCCTGCCTTCCTCAGTGTGGGGATTTTCTGTCCTTAATGGCGATTCATTCTCTGCCGGCCTCACAGTGAAGGAGCTGGATGCCAGTATTGCTCTCTGCTTCGGCGTAGATATGCAAACTCAAGAATTACCTCCCACAAAAAAAGTAAGATGAAATTTACATGCAATGCTAGGAACCCATGTTTGGTGTTTCATTGGACAAATTGGAAAGCAGCATGCCCTTCTAAGTACACCTTCACAATCAAGATAAATGCAAAACTTTACTTCCCTAAGTAGTCTTTCTGCTAGGCCTCTGTTAGTGAATTTCATAAGACATGGTCATTCTCACCTTCCGCTCTCATTTCATTGAGTACAGCTTATTTTTATGATGCAAACATATATAAATAAAACCATAAATGCTAATATTGTTTGCGTCTGTCCTTTCCTCACTCAGTCTGTCTATTTTGAAATACATCAAGACTGCAGTTTATCCCACTGAGACATTTGTTTTCATTGCCGAATATTATTTCATTGCAAGGATGTGTCAGGGTTTATTTATTTACCTGTCCGTGGGCATCTGGGTTGTTGCCAGTTACCCATTATTAAGAAGTCAGTTACTATAAATATTTGCAACCAAGTTTTTACGTGCACATATGTTTTCATTTCTTTTGGGCAAATACCCAAGAGTCAGACGGCAGGGTCACGTGGTAAAGATATGCTTACCTTTATACACTGAATCGCCAAAGTATTTCCCAAAGTTTTCCATGCTTTGCATTTACATCATGACTGAATGTGCATAGGTCTCAGGTGTCCATGTTCCTGCTGATGAATGATTTTTATGGATGTTTTTGCTGTCACTCTGAAGCCATGCGAGGTTAAGTCGCAGAACCTCAGTGACTCATGGGGGCCTGGAATTTTCATATGGCTTTAGTCTTCAGCATCTTTCGATGACCGTTGCATCCTCTCTTCTGTCATTCTGCTTTCCTGGGCTGGGCTGTTTTCACTGTCTGTCCATAAGAGTTCTCTGTAGATGGGTGTTTTAAACACAGAATGGATTTCCTGCTGGAATGTCTCTTCACAGTGGCTGGGCATCTTTTTAACTCTCTTGACTGTGCCTTCCAAAGACAGAAAGTTTTCTCAAGTTTATTGAAAGGCAAGTACTTTTTTTGAGAGGCAAAGTTTTCCCTCCTTTTAATTTTTCTGACAATTTCTCTCACTTCTTTAATAAGCTTCGCAATTTATACTCTCATTAATCAGTCACAGTGCTGGCTTTTCAAGTGTTTTGGCAACAAGCACATAATGTCATTTTAAGCTGTCCTTTGATTCTGTGATTGTATGTCATCTCTATTCCCAATGTTATTTTTGTCTCCTTTTTCTTTTTTTATGACAAGCCATTTGGTTATTTTATTAATATTTTTATGTGGTCTGCTCTGGGGTCTGTTGATAATACTTATTTTCTTTATTTCTTATCGAAGATATTTCTGCTTTAAATTGATTACATTTTTATTCCAATTTAATTAGACTTAGTTTATTTTTAACAGTTTAAATTAAAATTTACATTTTTTTCTCATCCATAGTTTCTAAGGCATGTTATTATAACTTGATATTTTTCCATTTATCTCTTTGAACATATCTCTATTTGTTTCATATTCTTTATGTTTTATTTATATATAAAATCATTCTATTTTCTATTATAAATTTTACTTTTTAACTCATGAACCATGTAGAGGAATAATTTTTGAATTCCATATGAAAACTTCTGCTTGTATTTCCTGTTGCTCCACTTTTGAGAAAACACTGATATTTTCTTTCTGTTTCCTGCTTTGGTGAAAATGTTAATATTTCATTTGACACATCAACCATGGTCAGTTTTGTTCTTCATATCAAAAGAATTTGAAAACACGTTACTTTTCCAGAAGGCACAGTGTGTGGTAATGGTGTGTTCATTTTCTTCCTACATTTTTACTTGTTTTTTTTTTTGTTTACTTGATGTGACATTTGATCTCAGAGGAATGTGTTAAAAATCTTCTATTATGATTGCAGATTTATTAGTCTTTCTTTGCATCTCCAACAGGTTTTGTTTTATGTATTTGGGAATTTTGTTACTAGATGTGTGAATATTCTTCTTGATGGGCTGTAATATTTAATAATATTGAAATCCCATTTTGTCCTATTTAATATTTTTGACTTGGGTTCTCTGTTGTCTGATATATATTTTTCTTCACCTCTTTTATTTAAGCATTTGCTGGCTCCTCTTTTTCCATCTGTCTGTTTTCAAGTTTGCTCTGTCATTTTGTTTTAGGGGCAGGTCTCAAAAACAACATAGCTGGGTTTCTATTAAATTTCTACTTTCTGTTACCTAATCAGGAAAGTGCCACCCTTTTCTAAGGGATTTGACCCATTCACATTTATTGTAATCACTGGTATTGTGACATTCATCAATGCTCCAGATTCTTACTTTCTTCTCTGTTGTTCTCTTTTGCTTTCTGAGTGCTCCCATATTGGTTGAGTCTTCTGTCTCAGGTATTATAGTGCACATTTATAGAGCAATCATGGGTTTATAATACAAAGAAATGAACACGACTGAGCATGACTGGGGAGATAGTAATGGGTAAGAGTGCTGACTGCTCAAGGCAAGGGGAGGAGTGGAGAGGGTTAGAGCAGGCCACCCAACATCTTCCTCTGTCCTTTATACACATGTACATAGAGCTTATACACACCCCTATGTGAGTATAACACACACACTCACACATCCACACATACACTCACATACATACACATACACACTCACACATATATACACACTCATACACACTCACACATATATACACACTCATACACATACATACAACAAATACATGTACACACACTCAATACATATATGTACTTACAAACACACACACACACATATATATAAACTCACACACATTACATATACACCAACTTACATACATTACATATATAACCACTAACACATATACTTACACATGTACACACTCACAAATATACACCCTTACAAACATACATACTCATATATATATACATACACATACATTCACACACATTAAATACATACCCAATTCACACCCAAACATACACACTCTCACAAAAAAAACGGACAAGAAAAGGTAAGGAACAGTCATTTGATAGACCTACCAGGTCATAGCTCGTAAGATTAAAGACAAAGAAATATTGTAGCCATTGGAATCACAAGACACTGTTATTAAGAAAGGCAAAGTCAGTTTTCGCTAACTCATTCATATGAAGGTGTTTATCTGTGATGTGCCTACATTCAGGGGAGATGAAAGACCATGGTGGGATGCAGCAAAAAGTCTCAAGGGACCTACTGCCAAGGGAGACAAACTTTTAAATAAACCTTGGAGGCAGGAGGGGCCTCTCGCCTGTCCAGAGAGCTGCTGTGTGGGCGTGTGGAGAAGGTGCAGTACCTTCCTTGAACACTGAGAAGGGCTCCAGAGAGAGCCTGTAGAATGTGAGTGGACTATGATGGGGAGGACATTCTTGAATCAGGCGGGAGAGGCAGCAGGCAATTCCTAGCAACTTGGAGATGTTCAACAGTAAGAAACCATGTGGATGTATTAACTGCTGTACCTTTTGTACACTCAAATATTGGACAAGAAGCAACTTGAGGCAGAAGGGTCTACTTTGGCTCCCAGTCTGAGGGCATTCCGTTTGGTGCCATGGCCATTGCATCAAGGGGCAGTTGATCACATTGTCTTACACTCAGGAAGAGGGTGACTGGTGGCAGAAGAAGGCTAGGCCACAGTCTTCAAGTACTGTTCTCCAAAGATGTTCCTCTAGCTGGAACCCATCTCCTAATAGTCCTACCACCTCCCCAAACAGTGCCATCAGCTGGAGACCAAGGACTCAAGCATATGAGGTTGAGAAAAACATCTTACATCCAAATCAGAATACTGAAGGCAGTGGAGGAAAAGACTCTTCAGGGTCCAAGGACACTGGAGTCAACATCTGTTTTCCTATCTCATGGAAAAAAAAGACATATGCAGTTCTCCACGGCTTGAGCTGGTCATTGTTATGGTGAGGATGAGAAGAAGCCACTCATATTTCCCAGAACCTTCTGTATGACAGACTCTCTGCTTGCCTCACCCCACTGACTCCCACAGTTGTCCTGCCCCCTGGGTGGTTTTGCCATTAGTGTGTAATAAGTCTGTTGGGTGCCATTTGTAGTGAGTCTTTCTCTGTCCCACCAGCCAGCTCCCAAATAATGAAACAGAGACTTCTTATTAATTACAGAAGCTTGGCCTATAGTTTAAACTTGTTTCAAACTACTTCCTATTACTTATATGAACCCATTTCTATTTATCTACATTCTGCCTTGTGGTTCATGGCTCTTACCTCTCCTCCTGCATGTCCTGCTTCCTCTGTCTATGGCTGGTGACTCTACCTTCTTCTTCTCAGCATTTGCTCTGCCCTGAAAATTCTGCTTAGCTATTGGCTGTTTAGCCTTCTATTAAACCAATCAGAGCAACGCATCTCCATAGTACATACAAAGATTACTCCACAACATTGGTGGACAAATGAAGATGCTGAAATGAGAGATGACAAGGGGCACCTCATGCCGCTGGCCATGGATGGACCACTGTGGCTCAAACTCAGGCTTCATAGACAGGGATCCTCTGAGTTTTGTAAGGCAATTCTCTTGGGAGCCTTGACATGTGGTGGGCGGCCTTCTATGCCCAGCAGCCTAGTGAGTAACAGCACTGCCGGGAGCTCAAGAGGAAGGTGGTGATTCCAGAAAAGACCCCAAGGAGGACGGGTCACTCAGGAGTTGGGTGTGACTCAGAAGCCGTTCAGACCTCAGGAAGATCATAAAACCACAGCAATGAAGCCCGCAGCAGCTGGCTCATGCAGGCCATTCACAATCGCCCACAAATGACAGGATTGGGCGGGCTGTGGGCCACAGAATAACAGGTCTTGACCACGAGGCCCCTCTCCGGGAGCTCCCCACTCTATCACCAATAGTTAGAAACAGAGAGGGGTTTCTAGTGGCTGTGCTCCTTTTCTTGAGGTGGTTCACTGAAATGCCCTCAGATGCCAGGCAGCTCCTAGGGATGTGCAGTGACTTCTCTGCCACACTGTCTTCCCCTGACTCCCCACTGAGACTAGCATGGGGAGCCCACTGAAGGCTGCCTGGACTTTAAGCAGGCCATCTGTATGCATAGTTGAAATGAGAGAGAGAGAGAGAGAGAGATAGAGAGAGAGAGAGAGAGAGAGAGAGAGAGAGAGAGAGAGAGAGAGACTCAGGACAAGGAGAAATAAGAAATGACAATACAGTCCTTCATTGTCCATCATGTACACCTGTGTGGGAACACTTACTGGCCACCCCAGCTCTTCCCTACTGTTGACTCCAGGCTTTTGCCACAAATTTTTATGCAGATTTATTTTCGCCACCTCTGCTGTGTTTGTAAAAGGCACTTGCCACAGACGGAACCAGGTGGTTAAAGCAAGGGCTGCAGCCCAGTGCTAGATGGCTCGCTAGAATCTGTGAGATCCTAGGCTCCACCCCCAGGGCTGTCAGAGGAATAGGAGCGGGGACATAATGGAAAGCTCTGAATTAAATAGTATGTGTCTTTACAAGGGAACTCTGTTCGGAAGAGGAAGATTGCACAAGGCATGTAATGGGGGAGTGTGGCTGCATCTAATGGCCAGGAGTTTTAATGCTTTATGATCATGCACGAGAATGTTAAGTAACAACACCAGAAACATTATGGAATTTAATGCACTCCAATATTCCCAGCCATGTAAACCTGATTGAGTTCCAATTACTAAAGGGCTTCATTTACCAGAGGATCTCAAAGCACCTTCTAATTCCTGGAATATTATTCTGTCCTCAATTATGGGAACCATCAGAAACATCTTTCAGAGGAAAATTGCTGCATGAGAGATTATGAATTAATAATGGTAATATTAATAATTGCAATAATCGCTAAAAGGGTTCAGTGATGAGTCCATACAAACAATAATTGTTATTTTCCAATGCACTGTTTCACTTGATTCCTGGGGCAGCACTGTGATTTAAACAATATTGTCCCTATTTTACACTTAAAATTAAAATACTTAGATAAATTACAGACATGGGAAGCCTAGGTATTATGAAGAATGTTCACCTCTGACACAGCCTGCAGTAGCAGCTGAGGAGCCGAACCTTCCACAGAAACACTCTTCTCAGATACAGGTCTCTTGTGGTTTGACTGGGGAGTGAGTTTCTTAGCCTCATGTGTTGAAACACTTGAGCCTTAGCTGGTGGGGTTGTTTGGGAAACCTCAAGGAGGTGGAGTCTTCTTAAAGGAAGTACGTCCTCTGGGGCTGGCCTTGGGGATTTTGTAGCCCCGCCTTACTTCCTTTTTCCTGTTTCCTGTGGTTGCCATGTGACTATCCACCTTCCTATTCTGTTCCTTGCTTTCTCCAATGATGGATTGTACCCTCTCTCTATAGGCCCAAATCAGTCCTTCCCCCCCTTAAATGACATCTTATACGATATTTTGTCAAAATAATAAGAAACATAGCTAATCCAGCATCTAAGATGCCTGCTCCTACCCCCAACAGTCCATATCATGGAATGTGTATGGTGTCTGGACCACAGCCTTTGGATCTCATTGAATTTCCAGAACAGCTCAGAGCTCTCCACAGCCATGACCTCCACTCCTGACCTCAGGAAGCTAGAGGGCTTCCTCCTTAGGGGTTCTGAGCCTCCTGGCTTCCTAAACCACTTGGCTGTGGCTTCCTATTGGCACCAACTCCCCCCCAAACAGCCTGCATAGTTCCTGCAGCCATGCATACACACCCCAAGGTGCAGCCAGCTCTGAGCCCTACTAGGTAAGACCCAGCATGTGCAGGAGGGTGGTTGTGGAGTGTGAACTGGGGCTCCCATTGGCCCCTGAAGTTGAGGCTGCATGGGGTATCATTTTGACTGCTGTGCCTAGTGCTGTGACCTGCTTCTTTGATCGCCTTGGCCTTGAGGGGTTTCAGTCTGCTGTTGGAAGTTGTACCTCCCTCTGTGATATCCATGCTCCTGTGATGGTGATTCCTCTGAAGCTCCTTGCACACGGCACTGCGTGAGTCCTGTCTTTCCATAGGGCCTGTGTGAGCACTGTGCTCTGATTTATTCTGTCTTTACTGCATGCGTGGCTTGGTGCCACATTGCTTCTGTACACTAGGAGATACTTGGAATTCATTATTTTAGCTCTTCCAGTTCATACATGCATAGAGCTTTGACCCCAAGGCTCTCCCAGGGTGCTGGGAAGATGGGTGACCGTAGGTAATTACCAAGGCTCCCCGTGCCCTGAACCAGCCTGCTCATTCACCTGTTCACACATTCAGCCAATGGTTCTTCAATGGCAATCAGGATCCTGACATACCCGGCATAGATTCTGCACAAACTCAGTCCAGCCTGAAAAGCAAAACAAAAACAACTGGAGTGGAGAGAGGTGGCAAAGTCTGTGTCAATGCTTCATGTCATTGAGTTGTTGCTGCAGTGGTGAGGAGGATAAATTTGGGGTTATACATTGTGTGTGTGTGTGTGTGTAAGTGTGCCTGCAAGTGAGCACACACTTGTGTGAGTATACATATGGAGACCAATGGTCAATGTCAGGTATCTTCATCAACACTTCGCACTCTGTTTTTTAACCAGTGCCCTTCCCAGAACACTAAGCTCACGAGTTTGGCTAAGTTGCTGATCACTGAGCTCCAGGGATCCCCATCTCTGCACTGGGGTTACAGATACATGCCGTGCCATGTCCAGATGACCACTACAACGTGGGCAAGCCTGGGGAGGATATCTGAGCCTGGACCAGTTTGGCCCAGGTTCTTGCATCACTAATAGAACAAGTGGATTGTTGTTTTAAGCCAAATCTAGTTCTAAAGTGGATATTTGCTGCATAACAATAGTCAATGGATCCCTATCTCTTCAAAGTACATGTATTGGGCCTCCATATACATTCTCATAGTTTGAAGTCAGATGGATCTCACTGAGCATAAGAACTGGCACTCCTGACCTCATCTCCAAACATGGGTTCTGACTTCATCCAGCTGATCCTATCTCTAGGCATGGGTACTGACTTCAGCACCCTCCCCACCCCACCCCACCCCGTCTCACCTCGATCATTCAGTCTCATGCCTCTGGCCCTTGAGATCAGGGAGAAATGTGCACCCGATGCCTGATGGGGGAGAGGGAACACGTGGGTGGGCCTTTAGGTAATGACCTGGCTTTTGCTGAAACTCACCATGGACTTCACTCTTACACTGTCTCTCTTGATAAACCAAAAACCTAGGTACAGTGAGTTGTACGGACAACCGAGTTACCCAGAGAGAGTGATAGTGAGGGTTGAAAGGCAAGCAGTTGACCCAGTAACTACATGGCTTTATGGTCACATAATAGAGCTAGTAGATGAAGGGTAAATTCATGCTACACGTGAGCAGCTGAGGTGCTGAAAGAGGACTGGCTTGCTCCTGTGACCTCAGGGGCAGGTGAATGAATGAATGAATAGATGGATATATGGATATTTTTATACATGCATGGGTGGATGGGTGGATGGGTAGATGGGTAAGTGGGTAGAGGGATAGAGAGATAGATGACTAGATGGATAGATTAGTGGGTGGGAAAGATGATTAGAGATGCATGGATGAGTGGATGGAAGATGGATGGATGGATAAATGAAATGAATACCACTTACTAACGAAATGCCGAATGTTTGGATGCACAGGTGAACACTTGACTTGGTCCATGCGTAGATATCCCTGCAGAGAGCGTTTTCTACTGGGTGGCCTCTGCAGCTCTGGTTGCCAGGCCCCTCCACCGTTGCTCTTGGTGCCACTCCACTGCAGGCTGCGTACAGGCTCCAGCTGCTGCAAATCCAATTTCCCAGAATAGCTCTGAGATCACAGTGCCGTGGAGAAACACCGGGCGGCTGAGTCCACTCCAGGTAGACAAGGGGCTCTTCAGAGCCTCATTATAATCAGTAGACAGATCTCAGCACTAGCTGTTGTCTCTCTCACAGCTCCTGACTCTCAACAGGCCCTTGGCTTCCTTCCTCCCTGGGTCTTACCTCAGCAGGAGGCTTAGTCTAAGCGCGCACCTCTGTAGGGTGTGATAAGATATACTGTCCCAGCTTGCCACACACATACCCTGCGACTTCCCAGTTCTGGGCCAGTCTCCACCCCTTTAGTGTGGAGCTCAGGTGGGGCTACTCAAAGTCCTCTGCTAGCTGACTGTACCTCCCCTTTAAGCATCTCCCCCTCTTCCATCCAATCACCCACCAGCCTCCCGTTGTCTTTTCTCCCGGACTCTGTCTTCCCTGACACCCTGCTTTCCCTCTATCTGTAGCTCCCGCTTCTGCTCTGGACAGCCCATCTGAGCTCATCACTCACTGCCTGCCCCCCTGGGTTCTGAACATGACCTTTCACCTTCTCTCACACAGCCATTTATTAGCACGCTCCGCCTTCCATGCTAAGCTGGGAGCTCCATACAGGCTTATTTATATTTGTGTTCTAGTTCATTGATTGCTGTTGAATATGTACATTGCAAGCTACAATTACCGATCATTTTGTGACAATTACTGTCTATGTTTTCCTAGTGGAACAATGAGATCCGAACTGTTCAGTATGGTCTCTGAGTTTTTGCTCCAGCTAAACCCTCATTCGTGTCTCTTCTCTGTCGCTAGCTATGGGAACGTCAAGTGGTGGCTTAGCTGGAGCTCGGCTGCCAGGTAAACTCCCAAGTGTGTGGGTTCTGGATGGCCAAACCTTCTGTCTCCAGTTTTCCTCCCCTGAAAGTAGGAATGATGCTACTATATGGATCCGTGCAAATTTTTACACTAAGTAAGTGTAAAAGCTAGTGAAAGCATGGCATGTACCGTTGTTTTATTTTTACTTCATGTGCATGTGTGGTACTGAGGATAGAACCCAAGACCCTGTGAGTGCAAAACTGAGCCGTGACACTAGCCCTCAGAAATGCCTTGCCGTGAAAAACACAAACCAGTTTGAATATGTGACTTATTCTCAATACCCAGGCTTGAGTGTGCTCTGGAATTGTTAACTACATAACACCCAGTGCTACAAGAATGGACACAGCTATTCTCAATGTATTAGTAACCTTTCCCATTGCTGCGACCAAATAACTGAGCATAGCAGCTTAAGGAAAGCAGGGGCAGGGGGTTTGTTTGAGCTCACAGTTGTAGGATACAGTCCATCAGGATGGGAAAGAGAATGCCGCAGGAGCTTGAACCAGCTGGCCTCCTGCATCAGCTGTCAGGGAAACATGCAGGCTGCCGATTCTCTCTCTCTTCCTCCTTCCCTCCCTCCCTGTCTCATTCCTCTCTCCTTCCTTTGGTCCAGGACCCAAACCCATGAAAAGATGCTGCTCATATTTAGGGCGGATCTTCCCTATCTCATAGTTACATCCAGAATTGTGTCTCCTGTGTGATTCTAGATCTTATCAAGTTGACTATATTAATCTTTATCTTGAAGATCATTTTATAAATGTGGGAGTGGAGCCTCAAGCTTGAAGTAAACAGTCCAAGGGTAAACTTTGTCCTTGGGAATCAGATGAAGCTGAACTTTAAGAAGGTTTGGATTAAATACTCCTCCCACATTACAGACACTTTCCCTTCGGAAACAAAGATATTTGCTGAGGACATTGAGGTTCCAGAGTTAACTTCCAGTGCGAGGCTTGGGTTCAGTCTGGTTCTGCCCCGCAGCTTTTGGATTCACCCCGACACATTCGTTTTAGACTCACGTGGATTTCAGTGGTGTCTCGTGGTGCTAGGAGGGACTTCTGTGTCCACATGTAGTGATTTTTTTTCAAGTTGGTTGCAGTTTGTTGAAAGTATCTTGTTATACTTCTAAGTTCTTTAGAAGCTGAAACTTTGCAGGAGGGAACTGGAGAAGAGTGATATTCACACAACCATCAGCTCATGCATTCACGCCACAGGAGAAACAATGCAGTGAGATCTTAGATATGGGATGAAGCAACTGTGAGGGGGGAGGCCCCTCAGGCCCCTGAGCCCGAGGCTTGTAAGAGGGAAGAAAAAAAAAATGAAGCCCCCTAGCATCAACCAAAGAGGTGTCCTTACTTTCAAAATATCCCCAAACAAAATTCCATTTCGGAATTAGATAATACTGTTCCAATTCAATGATGCAGAAAGCCTTCACTCACTCACCCACCCACCCCCTCACTCACCCACCCACTCACTCACCCCCACCCACTCACTCACCCACCCA
>JABTXL010000483.1:2267167-2311374 GCA_025134845.1 Neodon shergylaensis | reverse complement strand
CTCACCCACCCACTCACTCACCCCCACCCACTCACTCACCCACCCACTCACTCACCCCCACCCACTCATTCACCCCCACCCACTCACTCCCTCACCTACCCACTCACCCACCCACCTACCTACTGACCTATTCACTCCTCGCTCATTTGTTTATGGTGTACGTACACTGTGCCAAGGCTTTTGTTGGGTGCTTGAGGGAAGGACACTTATGAGCCCACCTAGGAGCTCTGTCGGCTCTGTGGTGCTGTGTGACAAGGGCTCTGACAGGCAGAGAGGAAGAAGCTGTGAGTACACACAGGACACCAAATGTTTCCCTTAGAAAGGTGAAGTGGGCACAGAGAGGCACACATGGCTTAATCCAGAGAAGGAGAGGGATTGGGGGGGGCTTGCAAGGCCCCTGCAAAGAGCCACTGGGAGTAACCAGGGGACCCTAGGAGAGAACTGTTGCCCACACTTGTCTGCTTCTCTCAAAGGCCCCAGGAGGTCACTACTGTTATGTGATGTGGCCCATTCTTGAAACCAGGCATGACAGCATTAGTTCAAGGAGGCATTTTGCACAAATTACCTACTTCATGGCTGGGAGACTGCTCTGGTGGGTAAAGGGCTTACCAGGCAAGCATGAGAACTTGAATTAAATCCCCAGAGGCCATGGGAAAGGTTGGAGATGGTGGAAGACATCTGTAATCTGTGTCTGTGAAGATGGAGCTGGGTTGGTCTCCAGGGTTCATTGGCCAGCCTAAACTAGTCACTAAGTCCCTCCAAGGTGGCGAGAGTCCCTGTCTCAAAAACAAGGTGTCCTTACTTTCACGAATATTCCCAACACCTGGGGATCAACACCTGAGGCTGACCTCTGCCCTTCATACATGCATGAATATAGTCATGTGTGCATGGGTACGTGTGCACACGTGCACACACACACACAATACCTACAAATAATTTTAATCACTACACTCTGAAATCCAGGATAAAACTTCCCAGAATGTCTGCAAAGGCCTGTCATGTTTACCCAGGAGGGCATGCAGCTGCTGGATGATGCTGGAAGACCCAGCACAATGAGTGAGAACTGTACAGAACTTGTGCAAGGGACATTTTTGCCATGGCAGGAAGTTTTCAGATGGCGCTTCAGGCCACTGACCTTATCACAGCTTCTTCTTTGACCACACATCTCTCCAGTCACCCTGTGGCTGACGTTAGTTTTCTGTGCACTCACCCCTGAGTGACCACGGGTCCTCCTCATCTGACCACGTTTTGCTCCATTTCCCAGTAATCTCCTTTACGGCTGCACACTTTCCTGAGTCTCCACCTGGGCCCCGTATTTGACTTCCCCATTTTATTCTTCATTACAGAATTAATGCATGTGTTTCGGATCAAATTTGAAAACCAAACATTTGGAGAAAAAAAAAACAAACCTCTCAGGCATCCATAACCCCAAGAAAACCACCATCATCGCGGCGTGGCCACGATTCTAAGTGCTACATAATGCTTCGTGGGCTTAAAGTTATCCGTCATCATTTGCGTAACACCCACAGGAGCACAGAGGAGACTTCTGATCTTTGTTTAATGATAAACCTCAGCAAACAGCTTTGTACTGTAATTTTGGGGCACTTATATTAAACTGCAATCTATTTAGGTTATTATAGCCCACGGCACAGACAAAGACAGCAGTTCAGCCCCCCCCATGGTAGCGGAGGCCTCATGCATTCTTGTTCAAATGAAAGAGAGGGGAAGATGGAAAGGAGAGAGGAGGGAAAAAGAGAGGGAGGAAGAGGGAGGGGGGAGGGGAGGGATGGAGGAAAGGAAGGCAAAAAGAAGAGAAGAAGAGGGCGAAGGAAGGAAGAGCTAAATTAGGTTAAAATTAAAGGGGTAATGCTACAAGTTAGTGCTCACCACACCGAGTTCCTAGCTGTGGTTTGACCAAGTAGGGTGGGTGATTTAGGAGGCTAAACCATTACATACTGAGACTGTCTAGGACCATGAACTGTCACTCAATCCCTGTGAGGTCCAGTCCCTCTCTCTCAAGTGCAAAGACTATACTTCCAGAGATTCTGGAGAACTGAATAAAAAAAAAAACAACCAAGTGCTTAGCAAAGCTACAGGGACAAATAACCCAAGACTACCCGCTGTTGTCATTGGTGACCGAGTTACTGCATGGGTTTCTCTGTCCTTCGGCTCTGTCCCTTGCTGGGAGTTTGAGCGCTGGGGTCATGCATGGGCTTGTGAGTATCTCTATAAAGTTGCTGCTCTTGGGAGAGGTACATAGCACTTTGCTCGTAGGACTTAGGTAGTCACATCCAAGTGTGGCTCCTCTCCTTACCTGCCAAGGTAGGTCTCCAGAGAGCTAGTGGGTGTGGACATTTAGTGGGGGATCATGGAACACTTGTAGGGGGAAAGAGTTGCAGTAGGCTGGATTCAGAGAATGCCCAGCTGTGATAGGTCATTGCACAGCCTTGCTCTGGTACCAGGACAGTCCCAGGTGGTCTTGCTTGTACTCATGTTGTGACTGATCACTGGTAGGTGCAAGGAATGGCCTTGTAAAAACTTAGACTAGATGCCAGACAATACTTGGCAACAAAGAAAGTTCTGGAACCATCCACAGAACTCTCAGAAACAGGCCAAAGAAAACTTAAGAAGAAAGAGCATCTAGATAGGGTCTTCCAGGGTTGACCACATGGTGCCAGTTCCTGCTCCCTTGCATCTCTGGGTGGCCTATGGTTCTTTCTGATCTTAGCTTTATTATATCCCACCCTGTTTTCTGATCCTCAGTCACAGCTTTGCACTAGCTTCCCCCCCAAACCCCCATGTAGACTTGCATGGATTTCAGGAGAAATACATGTGTCCTGGGTCTTTATGGCTGTTCGCTCTTCCATGGAGTAAGTGTATCTGACCCATGCACTCCCCGAGCCTAGTGCTGTGTGGCCATCCGTGGCATGGCCACATTTCCTTGCCTGGTCCTTGTCTTCATGATTTCATGGAGTCTCAGACCCAACTTGGAGAGTCCAGGGAGTTGTCCTTTTTAGATCAAGTAATTCCTGAAAGAGGATCTTTCTAGCTCCTAGGATGGCTTGTGCACCAATAGCAATCTTTTGTCCTAATCCAGGCACCGTGTTCCTCAATGCCCCGCACAGATGGCCTCTATAGAAGTACATGGCATTGGAAGAACATTGCATCCTCTTAGCAAACACAGAAGCTAATGTTACTTGAAAGGAAGAGCTTGTAGGGCATTTTTTTCCACAATGATGCCCTGAAGGGAGAGACATTTCTGTGACCAAGATAGAACTCAGCAGGAGATAGGGATGGGAACTTCCTTGGTAGATCCCCTAGGGTAGAAAGCAAAGTCTGGAAGAAGCAGGACCCAGGCTTCTGGGGATGAGTGCAGCCTGGACTTGCTTCTGCACAAGTTATAAGATGAGCTAAGCTGCTGCACAAACTGTGTTAAATCTTAGTGGTCACTGGTTTTGTTTGATCATTTCCTCCAGGACTGGTCTAAAAGTGCATAGCTTTTTTCTTGCCTCTGACTTTGGCCTGAGGTTTTATTAACCTTTAAATTAGGACTCAAAGAGGCCTTCCCTGGACTTGCTCTCCTTGCCAACTATACTGCACCCCCTCTCCCAGGCACCTCACTTAGCCTCTTTCTGAAGCCTCTGCCTGACAGGTGGGCTTAGCCCTGGCTGTGTTCCTGAGCTCCTACTGCTTTCTCCTCCCTCCAGATCCTGTCTTTGGCATCTGGCTTTCCCCAGTAGCTTACTCCATCTTCAAGTGCATGTTGAAAAGGATGAACATCAGACAGTGTGGTCCAGGTGAATAGGACTGGAGAGAGAGGCAGATGGAAATGGCCCAAATTGTAATTTCATCTCTCTCTCTCTCTTTCTTTCTTTCTCTCTCCTTCTCTCTCTCTCCCTCTCTCCTTCCCTCCCTCTCTCTGTCTCTCTCTCTCTCTCTCTCTCTGCTTTTTGTCTCAAATTTACCAAGCCCAAATGCTGAATATCTCCTTTATGACATATAAGATCACTAGTGTTGAGTATCCATTAGGAATGCCGTTGGAGAATAGGACAATGTATTGGAATCCACAGAAGCGACTTTGATGTACTAGCTGCCCCCAACACAAATGGAGGGCATTGATTACACTAACAAGCTAATAAATAGAGCAAGATTAATCATGTCAGCTTAAATTTAACCCGTTTCCTGAGAGCATAGCATCTAAACCATAACCATGCACTTATCTTTGTTCACGTGTTGCCTTTCAATGAAAAAAAATCTATAAAACTAATCCAACTGGCATCTAAAGTTTTGTGCTAATCAGGTTGCTAACGGAGTTTAGGACCAGGGTTTAAATAACTAACATTAGATTCAGAAAAGAAACATTTTAATTATTTAATAGGGCATGAAAAAGAATTCCAAAGTGTTTCCACAGAGGCAATCCCGATGGGTATAATTTTGGTCCCCAAATTTTATTCTTATTCTTTGAAGATGATGGCCTGAACTCCTCATTTCATTGGATTAAAGGAATTGAAATTCTCCAGGGGGGAGTGGAAGGAGGATTGCGCTAATTTAGAGATCAGCAGGAGAGGCTGTACCAGCAAAGGGAGGTATTAAGGGGAGATGAGCTGTCCAAAAGAAGAGATGGAAGAATCGAGATGCAGAAAAATACATCTTGGGACAACCCTTCGGTCCTTATAAATAAATCATCATGATACCTCCCCTCTCAGTGGGTGTTTTATAATTGATGGGTCCTTGCCCACATTTGTTCTCATTAGCTTCTCATCAGAACTCTTGGAAGTTATATGATTCCTGGTGGACAGAGAAGGAAACCGAGGCTCAGAAAAATATTGTGTGTGTGTGGTCACAGTTATCTAGTATTCTCTATGGTAAGGGGCCGGTCTTTGTCATTGTGTAATTCCTGCTCCTTCAGACATGTCTGTCCTTCCACCATGCATCCTGGAAACTAAGTGGGAGTGGGGGAGAAGAGTTTTTTTTTTTTTTTTACGGAGTGTCCCGTTTTTGGTCCTTCAGCAAGCTTGCCATTGACTTCCTCTCCTTAATATTGAAGATGGAGATACTCCAAAAGCTGAGCAGGACCTTGGCCTGATTTTAGAAGCAAAGAATATGTAGACATTATCTGCTGCAGGACACTTGTGGTGTCTCAGATTCTAGACATCTGGTGTCAGCGTATTCTCTCTCATCAGCATCTTCATCCCATCCAGACCCGGCTTCCTCCAGGGTATTGATGGTGAAGTTCCTGTTTGTATTTTTCCCTACACAGGATCTTCATTCCACTGTCCATCTCAAATGATCAGATCCAGATTCAGCATCTCAGTACCCAAAGGACAGAATAAAAATTACTCTGAAATCTATTTTCCCCCTAGTATTGACATGGTGTCACAAGGGGAAGAGTCCTCTCCGTGGAACTTGGTTGTCTTTGTTTTGAGCACATGGTTGTTAAAAAGAATGTGTAGCACTTTCCTTGAGGGACACTGAAAAGTCAAACTGGTATGGACCTGGCAGTGTCCTCCTTGATGGTGAGTTTCCATCATGCCAAGGGCTCCAATACAGCGGGCTACTGGGGGAGAAAACTCTTATCTAGCTGTGAACCCTGCATTGTACAGTAATGACTGGCCTGGTAAGATATGCCCATTGATGCCACAGTGGTACAAATGTTACGGGGTAACCAACAGCTTTCTAATTGGATTTAAGGGCCACTTCTCAGGAGGAAATATATGCCTGAGACTGAAAATCTAGCAAAGAAGCCATGGCTGGAGAGGTCCTAGGCCCTAGAGGAGAAACTACTAATATTTTGTTAAAGGGACATAATATTAAACTGTCAAACTGCCTTTTTAGTACTTTCCCTTATGCCTATAGATGAATACTACTCTTATTCCTCGTCACAGAAGCTTTATATTTCTGCAGTGGTTGGTGATAAACGGTCTGGTGGTTAGAAAGAGAATGGTCCCTATAATCTCATGTATTTGAATACTTGGTCCCCTAATTGGTAGAGCTGTTTGGGAAGGATTAAGAAGTATAAGAAGTAGAGTCTTGTTGGAGGAGGTATGTTGCTAGGGGTGGGTTTTAAGGTCTCAAAGGCCACTGCCATTGCCAGTTAGTGTTCTCTCTCTGCCTCCTAGCCTCCTACTTATATATAACAATGCAAGTTCCCAGCTACTACTCCAATATCATGCCATTTGCCTGTGAACATACTCCCCATCATATTAGTCATGGACTCTAATACTCTGAGACTTTAAGCCCCAAATTAAATGTTTGCTTTTATAAGTCACCTTTGTCATAGTGTCATATCACAACAATAAAAAGGTCATCAAGACATATAGAGACCCACAGTCAAATTTCAGAGAATAAGTGACTGTGGAATCCTTAGCCCTAAATGGGACTGCTATACACATTCTCTTGCCCTCAAGACTCATGAAGCACCCTGCAAGTGGGAGGCTGAATTGTAAGGGTCAGAGGTCAGGAGAACAACTGTGAAATAGAGACAGTGTCCTCTAGATACAATAGGGCTGTCACACTCATAATATCTCAGCAGTTGTAATTGCCAGCACAAGACCGCTATAAGATCCAGCTGCCAACATTCCAGCATGGATGGGCCAAATGTTCAGGAACTGCAGGCAGCTCATGGCTGCTCCAGGAGGAAGAGTCTGTTTTCTTCAGGGGTGCGACTTCTTGCAGGTTGTCCAGGCTCCAGTGCAAGATCCCACACTCACACCCATGAACATACAGACAGCACTTGTTGGATTCAATGGGTAGGGTAGATATTTAAGGACATGAAGTTGGGAAGGGGTATGGAGTTCAGGCTTGGGAGGATGTAATGGAAGAGACTGGGGGGGTGGATATTACTTATTTATAAATACGTGTGAAATTACAAAAGAGTACATTTTGAAATTATAAAACAAAAGGAAAATTAAATCCAGAAAACAAGCATGTAGATGAACATCAATGGTATATTTTAAAATATAGATATATTTCTTATCCGGACTGGGGTTCCATCTCCAAGATTTGACTATAAGCAAGTTCTCTGAAACATAAACCACTTCAGATCTCAAGCATTTGAGGCAACTGATAATCAACTGTATTTCATCCTCTGAGGCCATCTCAGAAGTGCTTTCCTGACTCCAGGCACATCCCATGGCCTCCTTTTGAGAGACGCTTGACAGAGAGCAGACAGACACAAGGCTCACCTAGACGCTGTTGGAATTAACAACTTATAAGTAAAGCTTTCTCTTTCTGGGTGTGTTCTGTTTGCAGCTGGCCAAACAGACCTCCAGGAAAGTTATTTTTTTGAATCCTTTAGGCTCAAGGAATTCTTCAAAATCATGTTACATTCAGTTAAATCCTGCACTGGGCTGAATGTTCTGGAATGTGTGCTTAAGTTCATGAAGTTCAAAATGCTTAACAAGATGCATTTTTGTTCATGTTGAATCTTGATTGTCAGAATAATTTATGTTAAATATGTTCAACTTGTACAGCTAGTGTCATCATTCCTTCCCTGGAAGGTCCAGGAATAATCTGTGGGTTTCCTACTGAATGTGGCTACCCTTGATCGTATTACTATCACGTCTGGTTCTAGCAGGGAGGAAAGTGGACTGAGCTCATCACCAAAGCAGGGAATGAATTTAGAAGAGAGAGAAAACAAAAGACTCCATGAATTGAAAAGAGATCGTTACTAGACAGTAACTAGATAGTTGCTAAAGATGATGCTGCTGGCTCTCCTTTAAGTTAGACTGTAAACCCCTTACAGAGGCACCGTAGCAAAATGAAAAAAAAAAACTATAAAAAAAGATTTGGAGCTGGAGAGCTTGAAGTTGTAAAGTCTTTTTACATCATGCTACGTGAACTCAAACTGTAAAAGTCAGTCACAATATGAAGATAGTTTTGTATTGCGTGTCCATTTTATTCATGGGGTAAGGATGGGAAATAACCCAAGCTATAGGATAATGCAGGCAGTTTATAAACATCACAAACCCAGAGTTACAATCCACACAGCCTCAATGTTGAAAGACATTTCTCTAGCAAGGCTTGAGCCTTCAGGAAATATGAGCCAGGTCCTGGTTCATGACAAATGCCCCCCTCCCACACTGCTTCCAGCTTTGATGCTCTTGGCCACGAAAAGCCTTCCTAGAATTCTGATGACTTGTCAGGACACTGTAGGCTCCTGGGTATTCTCATATTGGCTTTAGGTTGACTAACCATTGAATTCTTCCATTCTGTTCTAACAGGGGATCAACACCTTTTCCAGAGAGTGACACCAATTGCCCTTCTCCGTCTTTCCCTTCTAAGACTTGTTTTAGATGCTTCCCACATTTCCCTGTTGTCTCTGCATCCATGCTTAAATCTTCCTGGAGGCCTTGCACGTTTTCTGTGCTCCAAGGTCTTTGTCACTGCTCTGGCTGTGTAGTCTGTGGCCTTTCCCCTGAAGTCTAGTGTCACTTCCTCCACGAGGAGTCCTGGCTTTCCCACTGCAGTGAGTCCTAGTCTCTCTGTCTTCTTGTCAGTATTATTTTGTTTCTACCCCAGTCCTGTTTACTCCTCTCTGATTCCCACAGACTGTGAACTTCATAGCTGTTATCTCTTGTCAGGAAGAACCCCCTGCAGTTGAGAATACCCAGGCATGTGGACCCAGTTGACCTCAGGGCCCGGGGCTGAAGGTAAGAACAAATAACGCTTGCAGGCAGTCAATACTGGCATAGAGGGGACCCAGCTGAACTCAAGATTGATAGAGACAAGAGCGAGGGTGAATGGTGAGGGCCAGCACCTTCATGCGGCTGCTGCGACATGTTGGGGCCAACACTTGGCTCAAGAGGAAACTAAAATACTACACCTAAGAAAGAGTAAAGGTGACAGGTGTGGGGCAGGGTGCAAGGGGAGGATAAAAATTTGATCATTTCTTCCCTGTGACAGAGTCCCCCTGAGACTTCCTGGGCCCCCATACTGTACAAGTTTTGCCTTCTCTGGTACGCAAAAGTGTTCTTTGGTGTCTGCTGCTTACCTTTGAGGACATGTCTCTCCCCCCACCCAAGTTTCTTTCTTGTCCTTTAGCTTTTCTGTTTATACACATCTTCCATGAAGGTGAGTCAGACAAGATAGGAAGGCTGTCTAGGGGACTTGGGAAGAGCCAGGTGGGGCCTTCTCCTCACACAGCTCCTGGTCACGTGTTTGAAACTGACAAGGTGACAGATGGCATGACAGAGGGTTTGGAGGACAGATGAGAACCTCTAATCCACCCTGGGGAGGCTAGGGCCAGAAGAGACGACATTTAAGCTGAATCCCTGAGATCAGGCAGGGTGAAGCCAAATGGAGATGACTTCAGAGGAGGGCATTGTGGGAGAACCACAGAGATGGGATGAAGGCGTCAGGAGCTTGCCGCTGGCTCACCTGGCATGGAGCAGGGTCTGCAGTAGTGGCAGGAGGGTTGGAGAGACAGGCAGAAGAGTCGTGATGGGGACCTAGAAAGCAGGACAGAGGGGCAGGCACTTTGTTCTGTGGGCCAAACTGTCATGTATTTAGTATAAGTAAATCAGCATTTATTTATCTGTGTTTTAATTGCATGGCTATGTAAAGGTGCATTTTATTTAATTTTAATAAATATAATAAAAATTATATTTAAAAATAATAAGATGCATTTTAATATTATATAATGAATGCATGAGTGGTAATTATCAATGCATTTGAATATTTTATATTTGCCTTGAAATTATTGGGTGTCGAGGAGAATACGTGGGAAAGGGCTTTTGTGGTGGTGACGTGGGGTGGTCAGGTCCTTGTGTTAGTGGAGAAACTGAGGCTCCCCTTCTGGGTTCTTAGTCTCCTTAATAAAAGAATTTAAAACTGATCTTTTCTAGAAGGGAATTCAAGGATCATTTTATTAGTGTTTCAAAGAGAAAGAACAGCACAGATAAACTGAAAATTCCAGCAGCCACTAAGAGGGGAGACAGAGGAAAATGTGAGGTCATTTGGTTTAGATCTAGAGGACAGGCAGCAGGAAGAATGGAGTCTGTGGGGTGTGAGGAGAAGCCTGCCACAGAATCCGGAGCTCCAGATCTTAGATCAGAGGCCACCTAGCTACAGGCTCTTGGACCCCAGGAAAAGGATGGCACCAGACACACGAGCATGGCCAGAAAGAGAGACAGTTTGCTAAGAAAGGAAATGACTCCCAAGAGCAGGGGGTGAGCTGGAAAGATGAGGAAATGCCACATGACATCTAATCATGTGGCATCTTCTTTTGCATATCTTGGGCCCCCCCTCCACCACATGCTGCATTCTTTAGTAGAACTCTGGACAGGTGTGGAAAGGCTTCCTGTCTTCCTCTGTCAACTGTTTTCGGTGCCATGTTAATCTTAATGCCCGAGTCTCCCTCCCTATGCACACCGGAAAGACTTGCTCACACAGTTAGGGCTGCAATCAGGGGAACAGCAAGCCACTAGCTTCACGGAGATCTTCCAAGGCCAAGGCAGGGTCTGGAGTGAGTTTGGAATTTTCAAGGTATGTTCTAGAAGCAGAAAGCAGCAGTTCCTGACTCTTACTTCCCCAGAAAAGTTTGGGTTTACCTGAGGCACCCATTTCCTTAGATGGCCATGGTTTGAGTGACTGAGAGAAGGCTGTCCCGGGTTA
This sequence comes from Neodon shergylaensis, assembly GCA_025134845.1. NCBI lineage: Eukaryota > Metazoa > Chordata > Mammalia > Rodentia > Cricetidae > Neodon > Neodon shergylaensis. Next base: position 2,300,760 of record JABTXL010000483.1, on the reverse strand, counting down.
AGGGTCCGCACCTGTATCTTCACTCACCTACGCTCCCCTGCCTTACTCAGGGGAAGGCCCGGGTTCCATGTCCCATTGACTCCTGATGTGACATGTCACACTCTGAGAAGGGGACCTGGGACCTCTGAGGAAAGAAAGTTTTCTTGCACACTGGGTAGGTTGGGCATGGAAAGAAAGATTACTTATGATGAGGTGTCATCCCTCCTTGGAGACCTTTGAGAAAACAGAAGGAGCCCTGCTGCGTGTGTCAGGCAGGAATGGGAATGGGTGTGCAAGACCTCTTCACAGAGACATACGGAACTGCTAATCTTCAAAAGCAGCACTGAAGTTAACTGTTATTACAGGAATGAAACAGGAGGAGAACCATGCAGAATAAAACCTCCTTAAACCCTTTCCCTTCCCATTTGTGCTTCCCCCATCTGTAATTCTGTACACTTCTACAGAAACCAAAATGCAAAACACTTTGCTATCCAAACTGTCATATATTTATTATAAATAAATTAGCATTTATTTATCTGTTTCAATTGAGCAGCTATGTGCCTGCATTTTAATATTATATACAGTGAATGCATGAGTGGTAATTATCAATGCATGCATGGATGCGCCTTTGCCAATATATGTTGATGAGCGAGTGTTATGTATATTTTATATTTGCCTTGAAATTATTTTTCTCACAAGTGCTTATTTTTTTTGTTTCATTGCTTTTTTTTCCACTTAAAATACAACACAGGTGTCTTTCCCTGTGGGCGACCACAATTCATATAACGGTGGCAAGAGGTTCCCTAAGAGGAATCCTTTACTGATAATCAAGTGTTAAGGGCTAACTATTCTCTGGGGCCTGAGGAGGTGGATCTGCCTGTGAACTGTCTTCTGTACAAGAGTGAAGACCTGAGTTCAGATCTTACCACCTGGATAAGAGCTGGATGTGATGTCATGGGCCTGTGGCCCCAGTTCCTAGGAGGGCAGAAACAGATTTCTGAGGGTTCCTGACTTTGACTTCTGGCCTACATGGGGATGAAGACACAGGTACACAAACCATTGCCCGTGTGCTCACATCTACATGTTACACACACAAATAAAATTAAACACTTAAAAAAAGAACTGTTCTCCTACTTGCTAATTTTTGACAAATGTTAGTAAAATCATCACTGTGTGTGTGTGTGTGTGTGTATGTGTGCAGGCTTGTAGGACTGAATGTGTGTGTGTGTGGAAGTCAGGGATTGGCATTGGATATCTTCCTCTATGGATCTCCCTATTTATATTATTACTTTATGTGTATGAGCGGTTTGTCTGTGTATGTCTGTGCACAACTGCATGCCTAGTGCAATCAGAGACCATAAAAGGGCACTGAAACTCTCGGACCTGAAGTTACAGAGGAACATGAGCAACCCTGTGAGGGCTGAGAATCGAAGCTGGGTCCTCTGTAAGAACAACAAGATTTCTTTACTGCTGGGCCATCTCTACAGCCCCTTCCTTGATCTTTGGTGCAGGGTTTTTCACTACACCTGGAAGTCACCAAATGGTAGACTATCTGGCCGGGGCACCCCCAAACCTTACAGTCTCAGCTTCAGCAGTGACTGGCAGTGGATCTGTGACTTTGGGGGATGGAAATTCAGTCTCACGCACTTGCAGCAGCCACTCTACCCACTGAGCCATCTCTCTGGGTCCCACGCACCACCTCGTTGTGTAGCAAAGTTTGTATTATTCTATACACATTTTCCCAGTGTAAAGAAAATACAGTTCCCAGGGAAAAACTTCACCCTTTAGGACTCATGCAAAGTCCAAGTGGCCTTTTATTCTAATAAATTTCAAAAGTATCTCTTTGACCTGTTTGAAGATCATATTTTTAAAATGTGACTAGGCAATCAGATGGCCGTGATTCTCACCTTTAATCCCAGTACTTGGGAGGCAGAGGCAGGCAGATTTCTGGTCTACACACCTGGTTCCAGAACAACCAGGGCTACACACAGAAACCCTGTCTTAAAAAAACAAAACAAAACAAAACAAACAAAAAGAAACAGGAAACATTTTAAAAAAAGTGACACCTATCCAGGAGTGAAAAATGTATGTCAACTTTTAAATTTCCCCTGTGCCTGCTATCAGAAGCCATTGTCTTCCTATGAATTTATTGGTAGTTTATGCTTATTCTTCTTGGCATTACAGATTATTGTTTTCTCTTGTTCATTTCCAATTGAGCCACAAGAAAACTTTCTGTACTTTCCTGATATGTTACCTCAGTAAAATGACAGAAGGAGACAGAATTGGATCCTTTTGCCTTTGTCGAGTTGTCTCTCAAAGACATGACAGACTGTTCCCCAAATTGCATCCCTCTTGCCCCTCTTGCCCCTCCTTCCTCCAGGCAGGGTGCCAGGTTTTGCTCTCTGTGGTGCAGGGCTCTCCCTAATCCTATGGCTGAAGGATTTTGTGTGTTCCAGGTCTGGGGAGGAGAGCCTGCCAGGTGGCAGACACCCTCCCTAAACAGGTCTTTGATTTCCATGCCTGGGCCCACTGAGGCAATTAAGCTGGATTTGTCTGATGGGGCAGAGGATCAAAGGTTTGATGTTTTGATAACTGAAGAGGAGAAAAACTCAACTTGAGAAGGGGAAAGAGAATGTCCCTCGGGACAAGAACGCCAGGCCCCTCAGTGGTGGGATCTGAGCTGGAGACAAAACTGCCTCTTCTGTGTAGGGGTACCTGGCTAGGTGTATAGCTACCACGAGGTCCCCAGCCGATGGCCTGGGAGCCCTGCTGTGCTTTCACGGTAGGAAGGAGTTGGCTAGCATCATGTCACCTGTCCTCATTCTGGAACACGCATGCTGGACCGGGAATTTGACCACACTATGAGGCTGAAATGGAAAGTGTGTACAGGATGCAGGCAGCACAGGGCACAGAGGTAATGGACTCTTGACTGGCAAGTCTCCGATCCATCTTTGTTTTGAATTAAACACACAGACCTGGCAAAAGCAAGAGAATTGGCCATGAAAGGCATGGCAACAGATATTGCAGACAGAGAGCTGGCTGCTGGCTTCTGCATCCTCAGCTTCACGGCTTTCTCACTCCTATTGCCAGGCCCTAGGGCAGCACCTGTTATTTCCCCCCGGTGAATGGCTTGAGTGCACTTGTCTGTGAACCCTTGGTCTAGGGCTGTAGCTCTCCCCTTTGATAGAGTCGAGCCCATCAGCAGCTGACGACTGGTTAGCACGATGCTTGCTGCGTGAGGACTGGGTAAGTGGACTGCCTAGCTTTTCCTCCACTCCGAGATTTCTCTCAAAGAAAATGGCATTCCTTCAAAGACCATCCATGGGACTCCTGCTTTGTGGTTTCTGGTTCTGTCTGGAAGTCTGCAGGATTTGCTGCTGGTGGGTTTAGCCTGCTGTGGCAGGGCTGTACCCTCAGACACGCAGAACAATGTGAGGCTTGGTGAAGGCAAGCCAAGGCCACCAGAAACACTCCTGCTCCTGTTTCTGTTTGGCTCTGAACCCCCAGGACAAAGCAAACATTGTGTAAGGTCAGGCCTCTGCTCATGAAAGGCTCCGCCTTGTGCAGTGGGAAAGAGCTGCTGGGGAGGAGGGCGCGTGTCCAGGATAGAGCCACTGTGAGACAGGGCTGAGACTCTAAGGGAGGCAGCCACCAAGAGCTAGAGGCAGAGAGAACATAGTTCAAGGGGGGTGGGCAGAAGCAAGCCAGAAAGGAATGGGGTGAAGAATACTGGATGGTGGGCAGAGAAAACAAAAGTGACTGGCCCTGAATAGGAGAGGAGAGAGCAATGTGGGCTGTGAGAGAAACAGAGACACCAGCTTGGGGGCAGGGAATCCCCCACAGTCTCTCATGGCCACGGCTACATCTTGACCTGTATAAACTTCTCAGCTGCTGCGATGGGTCAGATGTGTGGCAGATGACCCAAACCTGGGACTAGGGTTTAGGAGGAAAGGCCAGCTGAATCTCCTCCTGGTTTGCAGCTGGTGGGTAGGAATGGCTGCAGAAGGTGAGAGATCAGAAAAAAGCTGGGTCTGCTGGATGTCCACAGGGCTGGCAGGCCTCTGTGCTAAGCAGAGATTGATGGATGGCACAGCAGAGATGGCACCTTGCCCTGTGTGATTCCTACGGAGGCCGGCATCACACCAGCTCCAGAGGCTGCTCAGCAGGTGCCCGACTTCATCCTTGGGGCTGAGAGTCTCAACCAGCCTGTTCCACAGACTTAGCCACTTGAAACTGGATGGTGCCACCTTAGTCTCCACGTGCCGGGAGGCATTCTACCTGGCGTTTCCTCTTGGCTGTCAGTGTCTCAAGTCCTCAGCTGGTACCCCTCTGTTTGAGAGAAGAACATTGAACCAGCAAATGTGTTCAGTGGATTCAGGATTGAGAGAGTTTAGTGAGTCTCCAGGGTCCACTGTGACTTAACCGAAGTGGGTGGGTCTTGGGTTTTGTATCAGTGGTTCTGAGTCAAGATGTGGTGTTCTCACCAGCTGCAGAGCTGGTCACCTCTAAATGAGGATGCTACTCCTGGTGTCTCTGAACCATCCAGGGAGGATGTGAATGACACAGCAAGTAAGTCCTGGGTAAATGCTACCTGGGTTTTGTGTTTTCCAGCAATGACCTCTGTGCCTGAAGGCATCATGCACTGTGGACAGCGTGGACTCCATCCTAGGTCTGCTGTTTGATGCCCTGAGGCCTTCTGGATTAGTCATCTCATCTGTTACCACAGGGAAGCAGACACTGTCTGCTCTCAAGTGCTGTCCCGAGACTTCACATTGGACTCGGAAGGCACTCGAACTCCTTGAAGTGGAGGAGCAGCTGGTATTGGACCCCGCTCTCTGTAGGACTTTCCCCGGAATGGAGAGGGCTCTCAGGATTGGCTGAGAGAACAAAGGCATGCCATCTCCTTGTGTCCCCTCTCCCATTTCCTTTTTTTCTCCTCTCCCTTTTCTGGTTTTCTTCCTTCCTGTCTCCCTCTCCTTCTCCTCACCAGGCTTCTCCTTACCTGCCCCTCCTCTTCTTTCTCCTTCGGGGCCTAACATCTTTATAACACTTGATCCATGACACTGAGAGCTGTAGTTATGAGTTCTCCATGGCTCAGATGCAGATCTGGCTCACTGCTGAAGGTGGATGCTGCAGATACTAGGGTCCTGCCAAGTTCTAGGTAGTTCTTAGCACCTGAAACCGAGCCTGGTCTTCCTCTTGTAACTCATGGTCCTGGAGAACACAGAATGAGCCCAGTTCAATAAACAGCCATGGAGCCAAGCTGCCTGCTCAACCTCATAACTTCCTCACCCTTAAACCCATTTCTCCCCCCACCCCGTTCACACTCCTGTGTGCCCCAGATTCCATACAGTGCTATCACTAGTGTGAATTCATGGTGGCTACTACAGTCAGGACAATATGATGTCCCGTTATCCTAGGGAGTCCTCTCACAGACCTTCAAAACCAGCATCCTACCTTCTGCCTTGTGGCCCCGTCATCCAGCTTGAGACTCAGTACTTATGCTGTTTCCAGAATGCTGTGTAAATACAGTACCGATGTTTCGGGTTTGTAAATTCATTTAACCAGTTCCCTCGAGACTCCCCCACTGTGAATGGTAGTTTGTTTCCCTTCAACACTAGAGAAGTATTTCACACTGTGGATGTGTTAGAGTTTGCTTCACCATCCACCCGTGGAAAGGTGATCTGGATTGATCTGGATCACTTCAAACTTGGGGCTATTATAAAGGTGCTGTGAATGTTCCTTTTCGGGGTTTGTATGGACACAGGTTTTTCATTTCCAGTGATTTCTTCTGTGTCTTTGTATGTGTGTGAGGAGGCACATATATGTACGGTTCTGTGTATGGAGGTATTCATGTGTGTGTGTGCTATAGGCCAGAGGTCAGCCTTGGGTGTCATTCCTCAGGTGCTGTCCACCATTTTTTCTGAGCTATTATTGGCCAGAAGCTTGAAATATATCTAAGCTTCCATGCTAGAGAGCCCCTGGGACTCAGCCATCTCCACCTCTCCAGGGCTGGGATTGTAAATACACTCTGCTCTGCCTGGCTTTTTGGTGTGGGTTCTGGGAACTCAACTTGGTTCCTCATGTTAACAAGGCCAGCACCTTACTGACTGAGCCATCTTCTTAGCCCTCCTAACTATCTTTGCATAAAGTTTGGGCTTGTGCCTGGTGGGAAGGAATTAAAGTAGGGAACATGGATCAAACCCTGCTTGAACAGTCGAAGGCAAGTCTGAAAAATGAAGCTGGGCATTCCTCCTACAAAACCGGAAGATAGAATTAAAAACTTCTTACTTAGAAACCTCTAGGAAAGTACATTCACCTCAGGATTGCATTCAGGAATATACCTAGAATTTTCTTTTGACCAGACACAAAGAAAGACTGATAAAAATATGTTATCACAAAGATGTTTCTAACCCTAAGATACTTCTAAGGGAACCAATGGGAAAGGCTCTAAGTAGCGCTGGTAATTCCCAAGCAGTCCTGTGTGGGGTGATTCTATTTGGGAAAGTGGTAGGGGTGTCTGACTTGAGGGATCGGGCAGGCTCCAGGCCCCAGCTCTGACAAGTTGCGGGCTCTGTTACAGGTGGCTCCATGACTACCCTAAGTCTTAGTGTCTTTGCATTTAACAGGGACACAAGGATACTGCTCTCCCCAGGGAGTGATTAAATGAGGTATTGTGGACACATTCTCACTGTGATGGAGGCTGCCACACAGCGACTTTTTAATGCTTTCGAGTATTATCAGACGTCTTGAAATAATTTTCTTCCTTTTGCATCTGGCAGTAATAAAGTTACATATATGCTCTCAATAAAATATCCAAAATTAAGAGAAATTTTCATTTTAAACAGGTTGCAATGCTCATTCCTATCTTGGATTAAGCCAATAGATACAGATAAATAAGAGTAAGATATAAAAAAGGCTTAAAATATAAAATATTTTGGTTTAGGTGACAGAAGTAGATTCCACATTTATCTACAACATGGTGTCATCTGAGTTCAAAACAATGTTCAAAGATGAGAAAAAAATATACAAACACTAGTCCTGGTGTCAACGCATTGATTCTTTTAACTTCTGCCTCTGGTTTTCTCTTTTCCACAGAATGATGGTTTTTTTTTTAGCTTCCTACCAGGTCCCAGCCTTCGTGGATATGGGGTCTCATTGCTCATGATCACAGACAAGTGATGATGGTATCCTTTCTAGTAAGATGAAGAGAACAGGCTACCCCAGGACTCAGGTTGTAACCCCACCAAGAACAATGGCATTCCCTGGCTTCTGGCAGCTCAGGGGCATCAGCTGGTCATGCACAGTGCCATGTAGACAGAGCCCCTTCTCTTCACTAGTGAGCTCACAGTCCTGGGGGTGTGCTTCTTCCTACAAGCAAGCCAGTTATCCTCCACTAGCCTCTGAATGCGATATTTTGCAGAAATCTACCTGGAATGAAAGTTTAGTCTCTATGGCTATAAGCTCCCTAGTTTTGGTTTGTTTAAATTTCTATACCCAAAATCCTAGCTATGGGAGCTTGAGGCCTTTCCCATGGGAAAGCAAAAGCAGACAAAATAGGACAACTGTAATCGTATGGTCCATGTCAGTCTCATCTTTAGGGGCCCGGAGGACCTGGTGACGACCTATCTGTTAATATCTTCTGTAGCCTCCTTTAGCTGGGGTGGAGAGTGTCTGTGGAGGGCATTGGTAACCTCCAGCACTGTGGTGGTGGCTAGGATCACAGGGGAAGGTCCTTTTCACATTGGCTCCAGGTTTGGGGTCAGGATTTTCTTTGCCAGTTTAAAGTCACCAGACTGAAACTAGTGGGCAGACTCAGATGCAGGCAAGGATGCAGCCTCTTGAACTCTCTTTGAATGGTCCTCTGGGCCTGTTGCAGAGCTAATACATGGACCTGGGGAAGGAATGGCCACTCATTTTTGTCTTATGAACATCTCCATATGCAGGAGTACCTGGCCTGTAGGAGTACAAAGGTAGGTTGGCCCAGTTTTTACTAGTCTCAAGAATACTTAGTTTACCCATCTTGAGTTTTGTAACCTTGAGGTACAATAGAGTTTCCAGTTGCCAGATATCAGGAAATGTTGGCTGTGAAGGCTGAGCCATTGTCAGACCCCAGGAAGGGGGCATCCAATTTTATTGTAATATCTGGGCCTGATTAACTCAGCCGTTTTAGTTGACTTAGATTGATGGCCTGGTGGAGCCTGGCAATGTGATCATTAGTGTATTGTAAATGGTAGAGACTCTGGTCTCTTGTTCAAGAAGAACCACCAGCCATTTGACTCCTGTTGGGCACCTTCCTTTTCTGCTCACTTAACTTCTTTGTGTATTGGTTGGACTCTGGAGCAGTTCAGGTTCAGGCAGGAGACCAAGATCTGGAGAGGCCGCACTGGTTTCAGAGCCACCTCGAGCCAGCTTCTTCTCTACAGCTTTGTAAGATGGGGACAGACATTACAGCCACAGAAAAAGGCTGTTGGTGGGTAGGAATAAACATGATCCATGAAATGTGCTTAGCCTCCCGCTGGCCTGTGGTTAGATCTCAGAGCACATGAGCACGTATTGATGCTAACAGATCCAGTCAGCTGGGTCCGATTGATCTCCAGCTCCCCAGTGCCTCAGGATGCGAGGGTGGTTAATTCAGACTCATGAACTAACAGAACATCATGGTACGTGGGTCCCTTTTATGAACATAAGGAAGGAGGAGGAAAATCAATAACAGAAGTATGATGTCATGCCATTGGGTGATTTACAAAAGAGCCAGGAGAAAGAGAATGGGGAAAGGATGTTAGAAATGAGAGTCCTCTAGAACCTCTCGCAGCTGTACCCACACCATTGCCCTTTCCTAAAGCTCAGGAAACCCCAAACACACATCTAACCATTCGAGTAAGCGGCCCAGGCAGAGGGACTCCTAAGTTCCAGGAATGTGTTTTCCTTTCGATGCTTTTATAGCATGTTGGGATGGAAGCGTGTGAGAGAGAAAGGAAGGCTTAGAAACCTGATATTATTTTGTTCAGGACAATTCAGATATTAAAGGGCTTAAGGCAGGCAGGGTCTGGGTCTTACTCTAGACTTGTTTTCTGCTCACATCTTCTTCCTATACTCCACGATGCCCTTCTAGAACCTTCTCTCCGAGGGTAGCAATTCATCCCACAACTCTCCATTGCCCCCTTTTGATCGCTAGCCAGGAATAGATAGAGCAGGATTCACTCACGGGTCACTAAAAGCCCCTAAACTCAGACAGAGTGGCTTTTTATAACTTCCTAGGACAAAAGAGTCTGGGTCAGTATTAAATATAATTACCGTGGGTTTGGCTAATAACCGACATTCTTCTCCTGTGTGCACTTGTGGGGGCAGGAGGCCCCGCCACGGCCCCTCAGGTCACCTAATCCTTCCTTGCTTTTATCCCGGGAGTGAGTCTGAGCAGATGGAGGCTGAAGCTCTCAAATTACTCCTTTCCCCCCTGTCTCATGAGCAGTGCACTCTGCAGCGGATGTGGCTTTTTCGTCTCTGTGTTCCCATGCCCTGCCCCTCTCCATGCCTTCCTCGCCTCTTTCCTGCACTCCCTTGGTCATTCTTATGGTCTCAAAGCTGGGATCCTTGCAATCCGCTCCATGGGGTTGCTCAACCTGCAACCTAGGGGTGAGGGAAAATCTTTCAGAATCGTTTGATACGGCCACCACCCCAGTGCCATTCATACCTGCTTTGCTTTGTTTCTTACACAGTGGCTAGGTCAAGGTCTAGAAGGGATTGCCAGGTCTGGAGAGAATGGGTGCTCCTCTGCATCTCACCGTCCATTGTCTTTCGCTTCCCATGACACCAAAGTTTACATAACCCTATCCAGAATCCCATTGTTTGATCACATGACTGGCTCTCCCTGAGTACTCAATGAGGGTACAGGCTCCAGACCTGGTTTGTTTATTCTAGGACGTGCAGTCTGTGTTGGGTGAGTGACTGATGCATACATTATAATAAGAGCGCAGTCTCGTGGTATGCTCAGGCCTCAGTGTCCGTTTCCCTCTGACAGCCTCAAAGAGGAGCTGGGAGCAACAAGAATGCCCAATGAGGCTGGTATCTGCTCTTCCCTGGGGAGGGCTTCCCTGAGGTCTTGGCTTTACATGTCTGAGGAGCAAACGAGAACATTAGATACATGATCTCCAAGCCCTCTCCACAGCCTGAGTCTGAGATCTAACAATACATAATGAAGTTATTGGTGCCCTCAAATGAGTCCGCTGGGGACAAGAGGCCTCTCCTCTACTTTACTATAGGAGGTAATAATCCTTTAAGCTCTGCTTTTCCAGAGAGAGTTAATTAGGCTGGGTGTTAGGAAAGGAAGTACAGTTGGCCCTGCTTCCAATACATAAGTAAAGATCTAACACTTCCATCACCTCACCACAAATCTTTTTCTTCTGGACACCATCTCGTCCCCGCCAGCCACAGCTCTGACCACCAACCCTCTGTTTGTCTTCCCTCCCCCAGAGCACTTCAGTTTTGTGCTGTGAGTGCTGGGACCAGTCCTGCAATGTCTTCCAGAGTTGGTCAGCCATATTCTAGTTCTCATGTGATTGAAGATGCCTATCCTCCTCGGCTCCAGTCATTCTTTTAGCAAGGGTTCCCCTCATACTAGCCCTGGTCTCCCAGTGCTTGGTGTCATCTACACACGCCAAAGACTTGAAGCTCTTGGTCTCTGATGCTAAAACAGTCTTAACCCATGCAGACTGCTGTGGGGGAGGCAATGACTTCTGAGAGACGAGTATTTGGGAACATGGTCCTTCTGTAACAAAAACAAACTTTGACCAGAAAAAAAAAATGGAACATTTCTGAATTTGATAATTCAAAATCCCTCCCCGTCTGCCTTGGCTGATGTTTGCCCACCTTCCTAAAACCAGCCTTGTTAGCATTGCCACAACATGAGAAAACCAAACAGCTTCACCTTGAAGGTTCCCTTTGGTACCAAGCAGAGAGTGGTCCTGATCTCTGCCTAGGGATAGGCACAGATGAACAAATCTTCTCCCACTGGGTGAGAGCTCTCTTAATGATGGGATGGGTGCTCAAGGGGGAGGGGTCAGGGTGCCTCACATCTGGTAGGTGGACTGGGGATGCCTCTGGGACCGGTTTTGAAGTCAAGCCATAAAGTTTCCAGAGTATTCAGGGATTCAGTATCCACCCCCTGTCTGTTTTTCTCTCTGTGTGTATGATACACACAGAGATACATGCCTGTGCACATGCAGACACATACTTATCTACTCACACACATATATCCCCACAGTCTATTTGCTTGATGGTTTGTGCAAATCTAGGATCTAAAGCCTGAAAGGTAAAGTTTGGATCTGTCCTTTTCACTTACACTTACTGTTGAAGGACAGTGGTTGCTCTAATCAGTCTTCCCTTGAGCACCAGTTTCCCCATCTCTACATGGAGAGAAGGAACAGCTCTTCCCTTGCATAAGGGTCCTGAAGTTTGAGTCAGAGGCTCTGAGCACATGGTCGAGGGAAAGGTGGTTGGTTTTCCATCCCTGGCGTCCGCCTGCACAGTTGTGTGGCAGGCAGTAGGAAGAGGAGCCAAAAGACATGATACATAATGTATCACAGGTCCACATGGGCCCTGTGGCCACACGGTCCGAGGGTGGCACCTCATGCAGTCCTGACCATTCTACGTGCAGGCTGCCTGTTGTGAATGAGGGAGGATGTGCACACCACCACACTAAGCGCCTCGCTCGGAAGGTTCTGTGGACTCATACACATGGACATGAACACAGGGCTTAGCAGACAGTGAGATATTAGTCATTAATACCAGCCAGTGCAGTGATACCTTACAGGGACTCAGCCCTTGGAGAGTCTGCTGTTAATGTAGGAAGTAATGAATGGGAAGGGAACACAACCATGCAGATGGGGGAAGGGAGGACTGAAGGGAGGGAGGGAGGGAGGGAGGGAAAAAGAGAGAGGGGGGTTGATTTGCTGTGAAACAATCAGAGAAGGCTTTATGGGAATGTTACATAGAAACTAGGCACTGGGCATGGAAGTGAAATATTTCCAAGGAGTCAGGAAGAGGGGGAAAGTTGAGATTCTGATGTTAGCCGGGAAAACCAGGAGTGAGCAGAGCCTGCTGGTGCAGGAGCTAGAGCTCAGGGATGGTGAGGAGTGAGGCAGGGCTTCTCCCTCAGGGTGCTGGAAGCTCAGACTCCTTCTGAGGGGTTGGAGGGCCCCAGGGTGACTTGAAGTTGAGGAGAAACATGCTCTAGTGCTCCAGCGATGCCCGCATGGTGTGTCACTGCAGTCGGTCACATGGGCTCTTCTGCTCAATCTTCCAAACGCTCCCATAGCCCACATCTAGGTAGCAGGAGAAGGTCACGTTCTCATAGCAGGTGTGCTGTCCCCCTTCTGAGTTCTCAGCTCACCACAGAGAAAAGGATGTAAACCATGTTATTTGGAAGCAGAAAAGCTCTGAGTAACTGACAGACTCGACAGATACAGGGAATAGGGGTGACTTCAGTAGAGAGAGATGGTAGGTTTGAAAGGAGGTGGTGATTCCATGTGGAAGGAGCAAGACTCAACAGGAAACAGTGGTGGAGACTATGGGGGAGAAGGGAAGAAAGCAGAAGGAGAGAGCCAAGTCCCAAAAGGCAGTGCTGGAGACATTGTAGCAGCTACAGCAAGCAGAAAAAGAGATTGAAGGTGTGAGATCAGACAGAAGGGCCTACCAAGATCCTACGAGGCTGAGGAAAGCAGGCAAAGGCATCCACCTTTGTCCCTGGAGAACCTGCAGGAGTCTGGAAATAGTAGTATGCCCAGTTGCTGGGCTACAAAGAGACTCATCCCAATCACCATTTGAACCCCTCTGTTCACGTTTTTTAATTTTCTGATTTACTTTCTCAACTTTTAATCCAAAGCTCAGATGGAGAAACCTCTGTTTTCAATTTGTATTATCTACCCACCCACCCCCCACTCCACAATTTTAATCCTCTTAGATTCCATTTCTGCTGGGTTAGTGAATCCACTAATCAGGTAAGCAATGAGCAGCAACCGGTCCAATTATGATGAAGAATGAGACAGGCAGAGATGGGTCAGAGCGTCAGGGGGGTTCATGCTACCATGGAAACCACCCAGGGGTATGTGGGTCTCAACACAGAGACACCCAGACACCCATGAGGTTGGTGCCTGGGGCTGATCATTACCTGGTGAGGGGCCCTGTGCCACTCACCTGGAATGGTTTCCTTCTTGTCCCTACCACTTCACAGGTGGCATCATGACAGTCCCTCTTGCTCTTCCAGGCTTGACTCAAATGCCTCTTCTTTTGGAGTGGATCCAGGATTGGGTGAAAATCTTCACTCTTAGGGAAAAACAATAAGCTGTCAGTGTTGTCATATGCTACCTCTGTCACCTGGGGAGGGGAGTGACTCTCTTGTAAGCCTCAGTTTCCCATTGCTTACCTATTGTCAGAGGATTGGGGCAGACAGCCTAGCATTGGGTTGAGGTGACATATTAAATACTAAATGTGAGTTCATGGTTTGAGACACATTTTGAACCCTCCACAGGTGACAGTGGCTTCTCGTTCCCTGGTTCCCTTGACACCCGAATCTGCCAGGAAACTTCCCACACATCTGTCTTGATTACAATCTCTCTGATGTCAGAATCATGTCTCCTTCATCTCTCTGACCCTTGGACCTGGTCTCATGCCTGTCACACACTTCACTGAATTAGTATTGAATGAATAGCTCAGTAAATAATGAATACAACACTCTGGTGTCTTATGGAACATTTAAAAGCCTAGGAGACTTTCTAGTTTATGTCACAAACTTTCACTGCTTGGACCTGGAGAGTCATCCGTTATTCAACAAGTAGGAGAAGTGACTCAGTTGGTGCAGGAATAAAACCCATGTTTTTGAAGGAACATTCAGGGCCCCACATAGGAGCACAGTGAAGAAATCTAAGAACTTAGGCCACGGTAAGATGAGAAAAGAGAGACACCAGAGAGGACGCCTTTGTGCTCAGCTCTGCTCACCATGATCCTCGTGGGAAGTAATCTCTTGAGGGATGAAAGAGCTCTCATGTGCTTCTAAGTTCTGATTCCCAAGGAAATACACCCCTTTCCTCTTTGTCCTCCTTTAGCTTTAGTTGTTCTTTCCTGTCTCCGAGGAGCTTCCCACAATGCATCACTCACTATGCTGACCTTCTCTAGAACTGATGGCTTCTTTCAAAGGACAAGCACGTGCTTACAGTCAAGCAACCCCATAACAAAAGGCTCTATGTCTCAAACGATGGGTTTAACAAGAGCCATATTTTGGTGCCAGCTCAGATGTACCCTTCTTCAAATTTGAGAAGTCAGATACTTTTGTAGTGAAAGCGATTTCTCCTCTCCTTCCCTCCACATTTCTTTCTCTTCTTCCACACACTAGCAAGTGAAACTGAAGTTCTAGGCGGCCTTAGGAGAACAAGCAAGGGAGGAGTCGCTGTCTGTGGTGCTGAAATGCCATCGTTCATTCTAATCGTAGAGGTTAGGGAAATCCCCACCAAAGAACAGTTTGTAGTTCCATTTTGCTACAAGCTTTCTTTCCCCAACCGTATGAATATCTTGAAAATTTCACTGTCACAAAATAGTAACTTGTGAGATACAACACATATGCATGTGGGTGTTGCATTTATAATAATCTCAAAATTAGCAGGTTTCTAGCAAGTTAAAGAGCACATGACAGAGCCACACCAGCACTTGAACTTTACTTCTGTTGATGTCTCTGTGTGGCGATCATAAAAGAGAGGCCAGGTTGGCCCCAAAGAAAGCAATTTAACATTAGTTTTAGCTTTCCAAGAACTAGGGAGATGTCTCAGTTGGTAGAGTTCTTGCCACACAAGAAGAACTGAGTTTGACTCCCAGAATGCATGAAAACTGAGACATGCCAACGCTCACCTGTAGCCCTAGCTCTGAGGCTATGGAAACAGGATGACTCCTGGAACTTGTTGGCCAGTGAGTCTAGGTAAATTGGTGAGCTCCCGCTTCATTAAGAGAGACCTTATATTCAAAAATCAAGGTGGAAAGTCATAGAGGATGACATTGGACATTAGCCTCTGGTTTCACATGCACATGTGCACATAAGCATGTGCAGTCACACATTCATGTACACAGATGTACACCATAAATACACAAATATTAACTCTTCGAAATTGACTTTTCACTTGTTTCAGGATCAGGTAACAAGTTTGGAGGTGTGTAGGGTAGGAACATCTGTGAGTTTCCATGTTTTATTTCCCAGAACTCAGAGGTAGGTGGTCAGTTGAAAGGCTTAAATACTTTCTACTTTCTATTTTAAGGCTAACAGGTTGTGACTTCTCCCCTCAAGAAGCTGATAGACTAGTGGGAATAAGTACTTGCAAATAGAAAAAGATTGGTTGGAGGTGATAGTGAGAAATAGAAGTTTATAAGGAGCACAGATAAAATCCAGAGGAGGGAGTGATTGGCTCTTTGCAGAAAGGAAAGAATCTACTGTATTCTGAGGAGGCTCAGCATGTGGCAGGCAGACAAGACATAGTGGGTGTGCTGGGCACTTTTTGTCAACCTGGCACAACCTGGAAAGAAAGAACCTTGGTTGAGAAATGCCCATATCAGACTGGCCCATGGGCATGCCTGTGTTGGCATTCTCTCAGTTGATCGTTTATGAGGGTAGTTCCAGTTCGGGCATGTGTTCTGGGTTATATAAGAAATTAGACTGAGCAAGTCATGTAGAGCAGACAAGCAAGCAGTGTTCCACCATGACTTCTGCATCAGTTCCTGCCTCCAGGTTCCTGCCTTGAGACCTTGATTTCTCTTCATGATAGACCATTAGCTTTAAGATGGAACAGATGCTTGCCTCACCAAGTTGCTTTCAGTCATGGGTTTATCCCACCCATAGAAATCAAGCAAGGATGCTAGTGTAGGAAGGTGTTCTGTCATATACCATAAGAGTGAGAATTAGTTAGCTCATGATATGTGGTCTTTCTGGTTACTCTAGAACATGCTTTCCCTCTACAGGTGGGCAAACCATGACTGGGCTCATCCTCTGGTATCTGAGGTTACTGGCTCTGGATTGATTAGCTTTGTCTGTAAAAGCTGAGACAGTTCTGCCCAGAGTGAATTTTCTTGGTTAATGATTGGTGTGGGAGGGCCCAGCCCCTGTGAGTAGTGCCATCCCTGAACTGGTGATCTGGGATGCTACAAGAAAGCAGGCTGAGCAAGCCATGATGAGCAAGCCAGTAAACCAGTAATCAGCATTCCTCCATGGCCTCTGCATCAATTCCTGCCTCCAGGTTCTTGCCCCGACTTCCTTTGATCATGGGCTGGAACGTGAAAGTATAAGGGTAACAGTGTTATCTGGAATTAAAATATTCCATCTTGCAAAGAAGTTCTTTAAACAAGACAGTGAACAACTCAACAATAGCTTCAGGAAGTTCCTGAAATTGACCAGATTCATTAGACTTCTCCTTTCCAGAGTACGCAATAAAAGCTGAGAGTCTCTCAAATAAGACCAGCTGCAGAGAAGACCTTTGAGACCACACTAGCTGCCTGCAAGAAACAGAAGCTAACTGAACTGCCTGGAAGAAGTTTAGACCAACTGAATCACTGGGAAGGATATTCTCCAACCTGTGGAGTCACCCATGCTGGGGTAGGCTTTGGTGAGTAGTCACTCATGCTGGGGTAGACTTTGGTGATGCAGCTGTCTTTGAGTTATATCTGCTCCTGTAGTAACCCCTAGCATATATTCCTGTAAGCCACCCCCCAAAAACCTCATTGATTCACCAAGTTGGACTTGGATAGTATGCACATTTTGGTCTGTTGTGGGCTTCCTATCTGAGCTGAGTAGATGTATGTATTGCATCCCCCCAGGAAAAGTTTTGTCAAACAAGAAAGGGAAACAAACCCTTTCCTCCCCAAGCGGCTTTTGGTCATTGTTTTTAGCACAGCAGTAAAAACCCTAGCTAAGACACCGAGATACACAGCTCCAACCTCCTCCGTGCTATCTTTCATTCCAAAGCACTAAATAGAGTCAAACCCAACATTGTCTTTGGGGTTTCAAGTTGAATTGTCCTGGCTTTAAGTCCTGACCATGCTATCAATAAACCATATGACTACCTGTAAGTCATGTAAACATCCTAAGATCCAGTTTCTATAGTAAGAGAATGGTAGCATCTTCTAGAGATGATTTTAGATAGATAAAGAAATGAGCATAATGCAGTTAGTAGTTGGTGCATTCAGAGCTCAAGAACGCGCAGTTTCTGAATTAGGGGCCTTAAAATTTGCTCTGAACTTGAATTCACTGTGCAAAAAAAATGTCTGCATTTAGCTGCTTGGAAATTTAGGGCATCAGATCAAAACGACACTATGTGGGCGGCTGATGATCTGCAGTCACGTGACATAGAACTCAGGATCTGGATGGTCACCCTTCTCTGATATGGCAGGATTCATTTCCGGCATATGGAATTAAAAGAAAGCATGTGTTCAACTACTTTCCCTCAGTACCCTTAAAAATGCTTCCCATACAATGGAGTGAGATTGCTCTTAAAAAGTCACTGCCATTTATGGGGTAATTAATATGCATATTAAGCATTCTAAATATATATCATCAAATGGCAACACAAATCGCCTGGAGCACTCGATGAAAACACACTCACCAGGCTGGAAAGGCGCTGGGAACTGCAAATGTCTCTGTGGCTGAGTCTGCTCAAATGCTCAGGAGTGGAGTGGATTTTCAGAATTCAGGGCAACAAAGGAGATGTTCCCCCTGTTCCCTGGAGAGGTGGCAGTGTCACCCACGCCAGGTAGGGAGAAGGAGGTGGGATGGTAGCTCTCTGTTTGCATTTGGCTTTAATTTGGTATTTGAGAATGGGAGATGCAGGGATAAGGAGGGAGGGCCAACAAGAGGCAGAGGCCAGCAGAGCCTGTGGGCAGGCTGGAGCAGGCTGTGAACAGAGGCTCTTCTTGAGCTGAGCCAATGGCTGTGCCTCAGTAAAGGCCACTGTCCTTCAGATCCCTAGATGTCGCTTTGTGTCCTGTCCACTGTTACTCACCATCAATTGGGTGGGAACGGTAGACTGTAAGGTAAGGACCTTAGCCTAAAATGCCAATGTTGGGGATCTGGATACTGTAATGTTGTGCAAGGCCAAGCTATGTGTGCTCCATTGCCTGGGCGAGCCAGTAGGATCTCTGGAACAGGAGGATTTTGATTCTCTGGGAAGGGGAACCCTGGTGGACACATCACTGGTTTGAAGACAGGCATTAAAATAGAGTGATTGTGAGCAGATGCAAGCATGGAGACCTGCCAGGAAGAGTCACAGTCCGAGTGTGGCATTTAGATTATACCTGGAATCTGGACATGTCCTTTCCTGATGTCCATGGTAGAGAAGGGAGCTGCAGGAGGCAGGCGGGCCATGGCGAGAAGAGCAACCTGAATCATGACAGCCTTGGATGGTTAGCATTGTGTCATTCTTCCACACCTTGTCCCTGTTCAGTGCCCCATCCCCACTGCAGTCAGATGAGGTATAGAGAGTCTACCTTCAGGTCCTGCAGGCAGGAGAAGGGCAGAGTGAGTGACAGGTGGAAGGCAATCGGGCAGCTTGACCGATGGGGTGGAGAGGAGACTCAGATTTTTGATGACTGCTTGGGAGAATGAGCAGCGACAGGGGATGTGGCTTCAGAAAGTCTACTCCCCATCCAGGGGGAGAGGCATCTCCTGAACAAGTGTCATCCTGCCCAGTAGAGGACGGGTTCATTGGATTCTCTTCAACCTGGAACGCTGAAGGAGAGTTTTTGTTTATCGCAAGCCATGGTGGAAAGTGGATACTGTTCTTGGAAATATTAATTTTTCCAGTTTTCCAAATTAATGTTTTTCTGTTTTTGCATAGATTTAAATGATCAGGTAATATTGCATCAGTGTCTCCTTCTATGACACTGAAGTGTTGGGAGAAACTCATTTGATATCAAGAGTTCAAAGAAGTTGGCTCCAGTCTATAATCCACAGTGTTTCTTCTTTTTTAAAAAATATTTATATCCACTGGGTTCATGTATGCATGTGTGTGTGTGCATGTGTGTGTAGGGTATGCATGTGTGTGTTAGGGCTAAGGGGTATGCGTGCATTAATTCAGATGCCCATGGAGGCCAGAAGAACACCCCCAAGAACTGGTCTTATAGTGGAGTTAGTTATGTGTTGGCCAAAGCAGATGTCCTAGACTTGACACGTGGTCCTTTCTAAGAGCAGTGTGCACGTTAACCTCGAGCCGTCTCTTCAGTACCAGAAATGAAACTTACTCTTCCTTAGGGCAGCTGGGTAACTCTGGGTCTCAGATGAGCTCATGGGAGCCTTTGTCATCAGAGGCAGGCCAGGGTCAGCCATCAGCAGCTTGTTTCTAATGTCCTCAGCCTAAATCACTGATCCCCTTGGCTCTGTGCCTGTGTCCATGCAGACTGTGTAACTCCAAGGGAGGAAGGGAGGAGGCAGAAGTAGCTACAGACATCGGAAAAATTTAGGCTTCTCTTTGTCCAGCATTTCCCTATTCAAAGTAACAACTCCTGCTTCTTAAGCCTCTGCTGGGCCAGGAGTCCCTCAACAATGGAAAGACACCAGAGTTGCCCAGTGGGGGTTCTGGGGACCTAGAAGAATGATGTCTATTGTCACAGTGAAAGGCTGTCAAGAGTCACAAGAGGCAGGTTTTTCCCAAGCTGTACCTCACATCTCTGAGCTTAAAGCATGCCAAACGTTAGCTGCCCACTTTCAGGGATGCACAGTGTGTAAAGGGAGGGGCACTGAGGGCCTCATTTGTTGGTAGATTATGCTCTTTGCACAACAGTGCCTCTTTCCCCTTTATTCTCTCCTTCCTTGGCTTTTGGCATGGAAATCAGCATCACCTTGGGACCCCAGTTGCTCAGACTTGTCAAGAACAGACATAGGAAGTAAGGGGGAGTACAAGGGAGGCTGTGATCAAGATGGGGCTCTAGGGATGGGTGTGGGCTGGGATATGATCAAGTTTATCAGGGCCTTGTGTTTGTGGCTCTGCCTGTGAGTGTATGTGTGGCTGTCGTGTGGTACAGGGTCCTCATTTTCTTCTACTCCCTCTCTATGAAGGAGCCTATAGCTCAGTGGCCATTGCAGGGCAGCTCTCAGCACCGCCATTTGATGAACAAAGTCACAGTTCACAGCTCTGGCATCATGTAACCAGAACGCTATATTTACTGATGCACAGCCCACACCCTTCTTCTGCCTGTAACAGCTAGGCACTATTTACAAAATTAAAAACATAAATTGCACCAGCTACCGCAGCAAGTTACAGTTAATAAGTCTATGGCGGATGCCTGAAATCTGTTACAGTGGACTAATATTGCTGAACTGGGGTGCTTGGAGGGTTTGGAGTCAGGAATTTCTATCACACAAATGTCCCGGCTTCGGCAGACTTGGGAAACTAAGGAGGGGAGAATCTTACCAGCTTAAGTTTTAAAGAGGG
Organism: Neodon shergylaensis; assembly: GCA_025134845.1. Taxonomy (NCBI): domain Eukaryota; kingdom Metazoa; phylum Chordata; class Mammalia; order Rodentia; family Cricetidae; genus Neodon; species Neodon shergylaensis. Next base: position 2,280,325 of record JABTXL010000483.1, on the reverse strand, counting down.
GTGTGTGTACAAGTTCTCCATGGGGTCATTGGGGCTTTGAACAGGAATGAGGGTCTCAAGTGCTTGGGATTAACCTGGACTTAGCCAGCCAGGGGCCTAGGTCAGATCTCAGTGCTAATTATCTCTATCTTTGGGACATTTTTGAGCTTCAAGCATGAATGAGGATAGAGTATTGTACCCAGTATCAGACACACAGTGACTCACACCATTAATGGGCTAGCTTATTCATTTCTTGGATCAATTTGAAAATGCGCCAATTGAAAATACTCTATGTCCCCTGCCATCTACATCCAAGTATAGAGATGAGATTATGAGAATCACCCTTTGCCCTCCCAGACATAGATGCTTGCAGTTATGATAACATGGTAAAGGGAGGTTTGGCAACATTGAACACCTTCTGGGAGTGAGGAGAAGTCTTCCTTCAGAAAGGAGATGGGCTCATGGGGATGCGTCTCTCTCATGCCCATGGTCACTCCTTGATTTCCATCTTTGTGAGGATATACTATATGCAGTTTATGTAGCCATATTGGAACCATGAGGCAATGAGTCTAAGCACGGAATTCCATCATGCTGACACATATAAGAGTTTCTGCCGCTAAGTTGGTACTCCCATTGTAAGACAGTCTGCCTTCCAAATGATTACAAAAGAGTATATTTCATTTGACTTAAGCCACTGTCTGTTACCTACTGTCAGGTTCATTACCAACCATTATTACTTACATTATATACAGTGCTGTGGGCTGTGCTTGGTTCACAGCAGTATGAAGAAAGACTGCATCCACTGCCCTTGTGACACTTGCAGGTCTCTGAGACGTACATATGCTGTGGGAAATGAGAGATAATTGGAGATAAGATTGACAGGGCTTACACGCTATGGTATCCATCACCTGGAAATACCCTTAAGGTTGTGAAATAGGCCCAGATGGCTTTTCCACAAGGAGTCAGTTGGTATTCCACAGAAAATATGGTAGCATTTGCATTTGAAGCAGACACTGAACAGTTATCTCTATAGACAGTAGGAAGAATGATAGCCCCTTGGAAGATCAGGCTGCAGGAAAGTCAATGGCATACAGCTATAGGGACTTCAGGCATCTTGGCGTGCACATGAGGATATAGACATATAGACTTGAGGATGGGGGACAGTGTGGCCACTGACGGACCCTGTTACATCTGAGGCATCAAATTTGATGTTGACCAGGACACGTAATGGATGAAATGCCAGCTTGCACCCTTGATGAGCTGTGATGAAGATGGCACCTGATCCCCATGTGTCCCCTCCTAAGACCATCGGCCTTCTCTGATCAAGAAACACAGCAGCAGACTGAGCCCAGCCAAAGGAAGGCCTCCAAGACATTTGACTTGTACCCTTCAAATATGTCCCCATCTTCGAAATCGAGGAATATCTGGACTTTCATTAACAGCCACATCTCAGCTTCAGTTAATTTGTGACAAATTTACTGCCTTAATATGAGATAATAGTAAAATATGGAGGACCAGATTGCAAGTACACTCTGTGCTAGGTAAAGAAATCTATAAATTTAAAGCTGATTTCAAACAAAAAGTTCATTTCGTATCACCCTTTCTTTCCAAGGCCCAGAGAGCACTGCAGAAAAGGGAGTGGAAAATTGTGAAGTCAGGGTAGACCAGAGCCTTCTGGACAGGACAGGACCACTGCATTCATGAACTAACCACAGCCGTGTCTGCCTGTATAAGACCTGTACAAGATCCAGCCAGACAACATGCCAGTGTGGGGTAGAACAAGGAGCTTCCAAGCTCTCACCCCTAGCTAGGGAGCTACTGAGATTTGCTGGCTTCTAGGAAATGGAAAATCAGTTTTCTTGAAGGGGTCCTGTAGGTCCACTGTGCTCCACGGGAGTGATCCTACATTTGTATGTTTATTTGGATTCACTTGGTTATAACAGAATAGAGAATACAATGCTAGGGAAGGGTGGGCTGTAGATCTTGGAGGAGTTAGGGCAGAAGTTAGCGGTCGATAGGCTTAAAATCCATTATTTGCAGGTATGACATTCTCAAGGAATGAATATCATTATATATTACAAAACTGAAAATAGAAATAAAAGGCACAAATTTAAAAGCAGTTGTGGGATTCTAGTAAAAATCTTTGCAGACAACTGAAAGTAATATTTAAATGCTGAAGAAAAAAAATAAATCACCCAAAGGTCTACAACAACAGAAAACAGTCTTTAAAAATAGAGGAGAAAGAAGGCAGGAATGAAAATGGGAGGAGGGCATTCTGGATCAATGACCAGAATGGATGGGCCGGAATGAGCCCACACCACACACATTCCTCCAACGGATCCCCAACCATGATCTCATGTGGGAAAGGATGGACTTTGTTGTTGTGATGTTCAAATGACTTTGGAATGAGGCAGAGGTGGGGGACATGGTGAGTAGCACAAGCGAGAAGCAGCAAGTACGTGAAAAATCCATTACAGAAATCAACGCAAGGTTCAAAACCAGGAAACATCTAGAAGGAACATTAAAAACACTTTACAGACAGGGCAAACCAACATTTCTTTGAACAGACACACAAAGCATAACATTTTGAAAAGTGCTAACCTGTGGGCTTACAAGATGGTTCTACGGGTCAAGAGCACTTGCTGTGAAAGCAGGAGGCTCTAAGTTCAAATCCCCAGCACCAGCGTAAAAACCAAGTGTAGCCACATATGCTTGTAACTCCAGTACTGGGAGACAGACATGGGCTAATCCCAACAGCTTGCTCGCCAGCTGTCCTAGCCAAAACAGTGAGCTTCAGGTTTAGTGAGAGACCCTGTCTCAAAACATACGGTAGAGAATGATAGAGGAAGATATGCAATATATTTTCACATGTGTGCACATGTATTCATGTCTACAACACACACATAATTTTTAAAAAGAAAGGAAAGAAATAAAGAGACCTATTATATTGAAGAAAATCATTAGGGAGACAAGAAGGCAGTGTGCTCTCTGGGGAGGATCTCTCTCTCTCTCTCTCTCTCTCTCTCTCTCTCTCTCTCTCTCACACACACACACACACACACACACACAGACACACATACAAACACACCTCTGACAAAGAATTGCTGTGCAAACAATATAAAGAATCCTTACAAGGGAATTACCAAAAAAAAAAAAAAGCAACTAATTTGCTTCAAAAATGCTGGAAGTTTCAAATAGACACACTGCAGAGGTACAGAGGTTTACTTACTCAGAAACGAGCCACAAGCAGCACAATTTATCATAAAAATGCAAATTAAAGTTTCAAAGAGACGCCTCAACACATTCACAAGAATGTTTATGACTTAAATTAAGACTCATACCAAGTGCTGGTGGGGCCAGGGACTGCTACCTCTCCTTCATCCACACTTAGGAGGTGCTCTCTAGGCTTCCCACTGTTAAGACCCCACTCAGCAACACACCCTTTGTTATTAATGTATTGAAGAAACAGGAAGACACTTTTCCAGGAGAGACTTATTTGGTACAAGTGTAACAACTTTTCTTTAAGTTAAAAAAAATATCCAAAAATAATCTACATGTGTAGACACTGAAAGTCTGGCTGCCCAGGACAGGGTGAGGGGGTTGAAAAGTCATAGTTTGGAGAAGTAAAAATATTCCATTTGTCCTTTTCTAGAATTTGACCAAATTGTGCTTACATGCATGCATTTTAAATGCAAATTGCCCTTCAAATACAGTAATGAACAGTTATGCCGATCCACACTGTAGAATCCCTCCTAGGCCAGATTATCACATCCACAACTGCAAAACAGTTTGTTGTTTATTCAAAGCCTAGAGTACTGTCTGCCACCAGGGAGACACTAACTGTGTACTTACTGAATGCCTAGGTAGCTGCGTGGTAGATGGAGTGACCTGCAGCTGGAGTTTACATCAGTCCCTTGTTCTGCTTTTGTGCGGTGACACCGAATGCTCAGTACAGGCGGCTGCGTGGCAAGTGGACCTTGGAGGCTTTGCATAATTATGGAATGTGACCCAGGCTGTCCCATCCTGCAGGGCAGGGTATTGCTTTCTCTTCAAAGGCATGAATGGAGAGACTGGCATTTATTCCAACAGGAGAAAAAAACAGGAAATGAATTCTCCCATGTCCTGCCTGGATGCCTCCTGAATGGAATGTGAGAAGATGTGAGAGTGGCGAGGAGAGGGGCAGGGAAGGTGGTCCTGATCATTCTAAATGACCCGTTCGTTCATCCGAGCGCCATCTGGATGGACTGTGAGTGATGCGGTCAGTGAAGTGATGACTCTGGAGAAATACAAGCCCTGAGGAGGATCTCCGTCTCTCTCTGCCCCCCCCCCACCCTGCCACCTCTCTGCCTCTCTCTCGTTAAGCTGAGTGAGACCGTGAGGACTTTCCTGCCAGATACAAATTCCAAACATTGCACATCTCAGCTTCACCTTTAAGAGAAACTGTGTTATTGCCTTCATAACTGTGTGCAGCAAATCAGAAATTAGAGAGAAGGCAAAGCGACAGTGATTGATGCCCGAGGCTTTCTCCTGATTCGTGGATTAAACTCATCAATCTATATGCAGAAGATGTGTCCAAGGCCAAAGGAAGCAACCAGCCTTAACGGCTCTAGTTGACGGAAGGGGAGAAAGAGGCTCTTGTCTTGGTGGTACACAGAGATGTGGGGGGCAGGGGTGTGGGGGGGCAGCAGACTTGGGGAAAGTTTACCTCTGAAAGGGAGAAGCCCAGGGGACTGAAGGTCTCCTGGGGTGTGTGGGGGGAACAGCAGAATTGGGGAAAGTTTACCTCTGAAAGGGAGAAGCCCAGGGGACTGAAGGTCTCCTGGGGTGGGTGTGTATGCTCTCACTGAAGGAGGGAAGTGAGATAGGTGCCCCAGAGAGTCTAAAAATTGTCACATTTCTCCTTGGGAAAGTGGAAGGTCCTGGGAAAATTGAAGGCCATGGAGGCTTTCTGTTTCTTCTTACTCTTTCTCTGTCAGGTTCAGACTTGCATTGGCTTCTTCATGAATCTCTCTGCCCTCATCTTTTCCCTCAGTTTTGTCACCTGATCCTCCACAAGGTTGGCTCAGGAAACCATTTCTCCCCTTGTTCTGAGTTGTGTCCAAACCTCTCCTACACACTGTGGGATTTATTTGTTCGTTTGTTTCTTAAGCGGTTGAATATTGGTCCCTTGGAAGACAGGGGCTTTATTGGTCCATTGCTCTACTGAGAGTGTATGTTAGCATGATTGGTGTGCTGGAAGTGCTTGTCACCTGGCTGGTGACTAGCCAACTCTTAGCTGGTTCTCTGAAGGTTGCGTCTGTGAATGTGAACTCTAGCGTGGGTGCCTCCGGAGCTCTGCTTCAGTCTCTACCCCCCCCAACTATATATGATTCCTAAGGTTGCTGTGGCAGTTGTCTAGAGAACGTAGTAGTTTAAAGCAATATACTGTGACTCTCTTGTCCTTTTGGAAACTCTGTGTCTGAAACCCAACTGTCACCAGGACGTGTCCCTTCCAAAGCCCTAATAAATAACCCTCCATAATCTCGCCAGTAGTTTGACTTAAGGTTTTCTTGGCCTGTGGCTGCCTCGCTGGGTTCTGTCTCCCTCTTCATAGGACTTCAACATCAGTGTGTACAGTCTCCTGATTCTCAAAAGGACCTCTTGTCTTTGGCTATAGAACCCTCCCTAATCTAAAATGACCTCATCTTATGAAACTTACCATAGTAACATTTAGAAAGGCCCTGGTAACCAATGAGGCCATACCCAAGAGTCTATGGATGGACACTGTTTTGGGAAACTCAACTCTTCAGTAGTGTCCCACTTTCTCATGCTAAGATTCTGGTGAATTTCTTAGCCACATGATTTGATCCAGCACAGAATCTCCTCCAGTTCTGGTAGTGGGGTCCCAGAGCCTTAAGATATCACAGAGTCCCTTCTGTGATCACTGTAAATAGTCCAGACAAGAGAAGCCAGATGTGCTGCTTGCCACTGCACCTTACCAGGTATAGAGGCAATGCGGGTCTCAGTTCCAGTTGATCTCTGTGGGAGACAGATGGCTCCACTCTCATTGGAAATCCTGAGAGCTGCAGTCAACCATACTGGAAACTTCAGAGGAAAATACCGAGATGGGAGGCTAGAACTTGAAGGGGGTGGGGAGAAAGCAAGAATGCAAAAAAATTCAGAATCTGAACATGAACATTTAGATCAAAGCAAAAGAAATGAAGAATTTGAGTTGGTGAGATATCAACTATTTTTTTCAGACAAGGCAGAGTGGCATTGAGAATCTGCTAAATTATTGCTATTATGAGAATCATTAATAATAGAGGAGGAGATTGTTTGATATTAGTGATATTTCATTTATAGTCATTTTAAAATTTTACCATTACATGTAAAATAAGAGTCTCCCGATCTGTGACTCATACACCATGGCCGAATATTTTGCTGACACTCTTCATGACTTCTATATCTTTATTGTATGAAGGCTTCTGATGTCTTTGAAGATGATGGCAAACAAATTCAGAGAAGATAAAACATACATCTGTAAGCAGATGATTGACACTAGGTATGGAATAAAAATGTTCAGTTTTCATAACCATGACACACAGTCAAGATCATTGTTGGGTGATGCAGAGACCAAGAAAGATAGAGAAGAGCAGAAGTCTCCCGAATCTGTAGGCATTCACAAGCCTCGGGAGCACCTCTTCACAACCCACGATGGTGCATGCTGGAGCGGAAGCCACTTCACCCCTGCTCAATACATTCTGTAGCCTGCAGAAAGACAAACGCTTAGTCCCATTTTTTGATCTGCAGAGCCAGTCCTGCTCTATGCTGGGAATGGGTCGCTGGACTCACCATTTCTTTGACTAACAGTCTGCCCAAGGATCATTCCAATGACACGGGATCTGTTGCTGGCCTGGTCTGCGCTAATTTCAGATGTCAGTTTTCTTCCTCCCCTCAGCTCCCATGATGGCTCTTCTCCCCTCCAGGACTGCCAAGTTACTCTTCATTAAACCTGTCTCTGTGTGATCGCACACCAGCAAGATGCAGAAGCCAAAATTCAGATTGCTCAGCAGGACAGTGGGGGATTTTCTCTGTATTTATCTACTATTTATTTAGGTCTATTTGAGCTAATATGTCTGACTTTGAAAGATGTTGGCTTGGAAGTTATGGGAGGTGTATGGATTGAGATGAATGCTCTTTCGGGGTACACAGACAACTGGGAACACACATGCACACATTTGTGCACATGCTTCTAGAGTCTTAGGTAAGTTTCTTGTGTGCATATACCTGTGTTCATAGGTCCTGGAGGTGGAAAGCTGTATCCTTATGAAGTTATACATCCCCATATATAGGAGCTATATAGATAGAACTCATCTATGCAACTTCCTATACCGATGTATTCATCTGGCTTTTTTACTCTTCTGCCGACCCACATTCTTGATGCCTCTTGAGCATCCCGCATGTGTAAGATCGAGTGACACCCACAAGCAGCATCCATGGTGCTGATAGGTTGATGCATTCATCAGTCACACTCTCCTATGAAGAAGAGGGGATGTGCTGGGGTTTATAAAACAAGTATGTCTTTTTAATGTGCAACTACTTCTAAATGAAACACGCTCTCCTGGAGAGAGGAAACGTGTACAGAAGATGCAAGTGGGCTGTCAAGATTGCTTGGCAGGTTGAGATGCTTATGTCTGGGCCTGATGAGTGAACTTCCATTCCTGGATCTCACTAAGTACCTGGATAGAAATGATTCCTGAGAGCTGTCCTCTGGCTTCCATACATGCACTGTAGTGCATGTTCATCCATCTGTACCCATGTATGTTGAGCCCACATGTGCATACATATGTGAACACACACTAAAATGAAATGAAAAATTATTTTAAATGGAACTCACAAGATTCAGGAAACTCCTGAACATTGCAAGATTCCCAAGGCCCCTCCTCTAAGGTCATGTAAGCAGTCACAGTTGTTGGGAGGACACTAGGACTGGCATGGGTAAGCTGCCTGTGAGCTGTGTAGGAAGCTCCAAGGTTGACGTTTCCATGAGTTGTCACCCATGCTTGTCAGTGCCACAGCCGCCTCTGAGTCACACATCCTCCTCTAAGTGACCCCACTGGGTCCCTTAGGAGGCTTGGATGAAATCATTCATTTCTTTGGTCTGTCATCAATGTCCAATCTAGTGTGAAGTGATGTTTGCTCATATCTTCCCAGAAAATGTCATATAGTACCTGTCAAGTGTGGCAAATGGGACCTCCTGAAACTAAGAAGCTCTGTAAAGCAAAGGAGATGGTCAATGAGACAAAATGATAGCCTACAGAATGGGAAAAAATCTTCACTAAACCCACTTCAGACAGAGGGTTGATCTCCAAAATATACAAAGAACTCAAGATATTGTTCTTCCAAAGAACAAACAATTCAATAAAAAAAACCTAAACAAAAAACTCTCAACAAATGAATCTAAAATGACTTAAGGATACTTAAGGAAATGCTCAACATCCTTAATCATCAGAGAAATGCAAATCAAAACAACTCTGAGATTCCATCTTATATCTGCCAGAATGGCCAAGATCAAAAACACCGATGACAACTTCTGCTGGAGAGGTTGTGGGGAAAAGGGAACACTTCTGCATTGCTGGTGGGAGTGCAAGCTGATACAGCACCTTTGGATATCAGTATGGCGGTTTCTCAGAAAATTAGCAAACAATGTTCTTCAAGACCCAGTAATACCACTTTTGGGTATATACCCAAAGGATGCTCAATCATACCACAAGGACATGTGCTCAACTATGTTCTTAGCAGCATTATTTGTCATATCCAGAACCTGGAAACAACCTAAATGCCCCTTGACTGAAGAATGGATAAGGAAAATGTGGTACATTTATACAATAGAGTACTACACCGCAGAAAAAAATAACAACATCTTGAAACTTGTTGGCAAATGGATGGATCTAGAAAACATCATATTGAGTGAGGTAACCCAGATCCAGAAAGACAAATACCTACTCACTCATAAGTGGCTTTTAGACATAAAGCAAAGAAAAAACAGCTTACAATGCAAATTCCAGAGAACCTAGACAACAAAGAGGACCCTAAGAGAGACATACATGGATCTACTCTATATGGGACGTAGAAAAGGCAAGATCTCCTGAGTAAATTGGGAGTGTGGGGACCATGGGAAAGAGTAGAAGGGAAGGGAGAGGATGGGATGGGAGCGGAGAAAACAATAGAAACAATTAAAAAATACACATCATGTGAAATAAAAAATGTAAGAAGTGAAAAAAAAAGAAAATGATGAACTGAAAAAAAAAAGCAATGTGGCAAATGCTTAGAATGCGTGTGATGATTCCCTGACGTCCAGGCAGAGTCAGCAGGGAGGGGAGTCATGCGACAGGCTGCGAGTCACCGCATTTGGATGCAGTGGCACTCCAAATGGGATGAGTCACCTGGATCAGGAAGTTGCAGACCGCTTTTTCATCACTGACAGAGTACCAGAGGGTGGACAGGGCAAGAATGAGGAGAGGGCTGAGTGCTACAGGGGCAAACCTTTGAGACAGTGAGTGCGGACGTCATCAACAAGTCCACCCAGTCACATCCATAGACCAGTTATATACCTAGAAAAGATCTCGGTGTGACCCCAGCCACTGGAGCATCAGGGGAAGAGGAAGCCACTGGGTCACTCCAGATCCAGGAAGGCTATGATGGGGTTTGGCCTTTGCTTCAAAGGTGTCATAGGTTTAGAAGGTGGCAAGAGAAAAGGCAGGGAGAAGATGGGGTGCGGTAGTGCAGTTGAAGCAAGCTGGCTCAGGAGACAGGAAAAGATAAGTACATCTCTGGGGGCTCAGGGGTGGGGATTAGAAGAGGGGCATCCTGGGAGCCAGTGGGAGAGGCTAAGTGGATGGCTAAGATGGCAACAGTATGTGCGTGTACACACGCATCATCAGGGACCAGAGGACAATGCCGTGGCTGTCCACCTTGTTTCCAGACAACATCTGGCCCTAGCCTGGCACTTACCGATTAGGCCATGCTGGCAGACCAGTGATCCTCAGAGATCTGCCTGTCTCAGGCTCTCCCATTCAGGGGTCACAAATGCTTGCCACCACTTCTGCCTCTTCTACATGGATTCTGAGGCTCCAACTCGAGTCTTCATGGTGGCATAGCACACACTTCACTGACTGGGCCATCCCCTCAGCCCCAGACAAGCTTTTAAAATAGGAAAAGGTGATAAGAAGCCTGCGGAAGTGTGACCATTTTCCTCCAGGGTCGCCCTTCATTGGCATGGAAATGGGCAAAATTAGCATTCTATGATAGGACCTGGAATTGACTGGAACCAAGCAGTCACCCAGGGCACCTTGTAAACTGCCATTCAGTTCTTTCTAGCTTTGTGCCGGGCCTGGCTCCTCGGTTCCTTTAGGTCTGCATTCAGCATTCCATTTTCTGTCTTCCTTGCATTGTTTGTGTGAACCAGCTCCTAGCATGAAGCCCAACCCAGCTTGTTATATTTGGGTCTTAAATCAATCACAGGCCGAGAAACTGCACATTAGTCTAAGCCATTCGTTTAATATTTTATCCAGACAATATAATTAGGATTTCTTCAAAGCAAGTTTCTAGACAATGAAGGGAGACAGCCACTATCAATTTATAAGATTCCTTTAACATTTAACATAGGTTAAACTCTCTTGGGAAACTGGGCCATGACCTCACACTTCTTTGCTGCGACATAGTCTATCATGGTCTCCTATGGGCCAGCATGGTGGGGGAACATGGTCTCTTGCCATAGGCCAAAGAGAAATAACAGCTAGCAAGCGAACACCCACTGCTAATTCAACTCCATCTGCAGAGCACTCTGATTATTAGACTCATGCATGCAATGTGGAGATGCTGAGGTCAGAGTGGCCCCAAGCTGCACTCCAGTAGTGCATCCTAAGGAGGGCAAGGGACTGCCAGATCAAGGCGCACTTTGCAAGAACACGTTGGGGAGCTTTTCTGGTGGTCAGCTCCTGAGCAAGGTCAGTAGAGGACTGTCCGTCAACCTTCATCTTAGGATTGGGAGGACTGTGGTAGGTTTGTGCTTGGTTTCTCTCTCTCTCTCTCTCTCTCTCTCTCTCCTCTGTCTCTCTCTTCTTTCTCTCTTCTCTCTCTCCTTTCTCTCTCTTCTCTCTCTACCCTGTCTCCTCTCTCTCTCCCCTCTGTTTCTCTCTTCTCTCTCTCTTTTCTCTCGGTTTCTCTCTGTCTTTCTGTATCCTCTCTCCCTCGCTCTGACTCTGTCTCTGTCTCTCTCTGTGTGTCTCTCTCTCTGTCTCTCTCTCTCTTTTGGGTCAAGTACAGAGACCATTAGGTGTTTACTAAGACCCCTTTCTGTTTCTCTTTTGTCCATAGCTCATCCTTAGCTCAATTCCTTCTTTTTTTTTTCACAGCAGATAACCATGTTACTGGCTCCAGACAAAAAGAAGATAGGCGGAAATCACAATGTCACCCCCATGTTACACACATAAGAACTTCTCTTCCATCTCCATCTTCCTCTGTGCTGAGGAATCTCAAAGACAGACTCGGGACCACATCCAATCTTATAGGCTTAAGGATGGGTTACCATTTGAATGTGAAGTTACCACTCAAAGGATCATGTGTTGGAGACTTGGTCCCCCTGCAGCTGTGTTGAGAGATGGGCATCTAAGAAACGATTGCATCATAAAGGCTGTGACGTTATCAAAAGGGCAATTCACTTCTAGACACCACTGATGGTGGCTGTATTGTGAAGTGGCGGGCTGGGGAGGTGGGTCTCAGCTGGAGAGACAGGACGGGATGTGCCTCTGAAGGCTATCTCCTGGCTGTGGAGCTCCCTCCCTCCGTTTTCCTCTCTGATTCTCGGTCTCCCCCAGAGGGTCAGCTCCACTTTACTGCTATGAGTCTCTGCTGCTCCACGGACCTAAAGCGACAGAGGCAGCCAGCTACTGCTGAAGCCTCTGAGATGGTGGAGAGAGTGAACCTCCCCTCTTTAATTTGTCTTCTCAGTCGCACCACAGCAAAAGGCAAGCTGACTAACATGTCAGAACTCTTTTATTGTAATTGAAGACAAAGTTTAAGAATTACTGTGACATGAGCGTGATATTTTGAATACAAATATTCATGTTCACAACAATTTTTTTAACATGCTGCCATCCCCAGCAACTTCTTGTGTGCATCATATGTGGTTTCTTTCAGTCTGCAGAGTAGCTTCAAGGGAGACTTTATGATTCCAAGCACAGAAATTGCAGTGTGAATTGTGTGTATAGAAGACACTTGATGAACCCTGTTCATGACGAGTGGAGGGAATCCAGCCACCGGGAGAAGGACTGTATGGTGGAGGCTGGGTTCTAGGCAGTGATACACACACTGATTTTAGGCTAGAAAAGCAATGGGCTTGGAGGGGCAAAGCTGCTGAGATTTGTGTCTTTATCTCTGTTTCCTTTGGTAAGGAGCTGGGGCTTGGGGATGGTAGAGGGGACAAGAAACCAAATAAAACCAGGAGTTTTGATGGCAAGCAAATTTTGATTCTTGGAGGGGCCGAGTTTATGCTCAGAACACAGTGGCAGCCTCAGCATCCCCAATGTACTTGCAGTCTGTGAGACCGTGAAGGGCCATGACACCCACCCCACTAAGACACACAGGGAAAAAAACAATATTAGAAAATTAAGTGCACCCGTAGCAAGACTGCCTGGTTATAGAAAAGCCAGCATGCTTGCATGGTAGTTTATGTTGAAATGTACATGAGTAACTCTTTTTACTTTGGCTGTACTCTGAGCATGACATACTGCATAGAGGGGACTATTTAAATGAGCCCTGGTGGGAGGTCTGTGGTATTTGTGGGCTCCTTTGCCCTTAAAATCACCTGTGTGGTGACTGTCGTAGTCATAAGACAACTACTTCAATATCATATATTAAACTGTTTCTTTTTTTAAAAAAATCTTTAAAATTCTGGTTTTCAATTAAAGTAAACCATATTATTTTAATACCCTCCTGAAGACATCATCTCTGGGTCTTAGAGACAATGGCCTTGACTACAGGTTAGTGCAAACTCATAAGTCCAAGTTTATTACATGCTGAGTGTCAGCGGTAGGATCTGTCTATTTGTCTGTCCATCTGTTTTCTATCTGTCTGTCCCATCCATCCATCCATCTATCTATCTATCTATCTATCTATCTATCTATCTATCTATCTATC
>JABTXL010000483.1:2226536-2266892 GCA_025134845.1 Neodon shergylaensis | reverse complement strand
CTATCTATCTATCTATCTATCTATCTATCTATCTATCTATCTATCTAACTATGGAGTCCTTGTTTCTCAGACTGTGAGAATAGATGACATAAGAACATTGGAGTCTCAAAGAACAGCTTCTGATGTTAGACTACAAGATCTCAACCTCAGAGGATGATGTTAACACCATAGTGAAAATCAGTACCTCAGTATTGAGTACTATTACTTCACATAACAAGCATAGCTCCCCAATGCCTAGTCCGAGTCAAATCAATTTAATTAACTAACAAAGGTAGTTGTTATGGCAACTATGCTGCTAATTTATTCCAGCAAATACTTAGTATGATTGACGTGTTGCTAGGCAACAGCCAAGAGATTGGACAGCCGATGAAGACAAATTTCACCTGGCACAGATGTGACTACCTAGTCATAACTTCAGGCTCGGCAGAGGAGGTGTTTCACAGAGAAACGTTGAGATATTAGAGATGGTCTTAAACAACAGAATCTTTATTGTCACCCACAAACAGCCAGAGGCAAAGCCCGCCTGTATTAGAATTGAAAAGAAGAGACACACAGCTAGTATTCCCTATTTTAAATTATATATATATGTGTGTGTGTGTATAATTTTTCTAGTTGTAAAAAATTTGCCTTTATACATCTCTGTGAAGATGGACTGTGAACTTAACAGCTGCATCCCCCACACAGAGAAGAAGTCAGCTGAGGAATGATGGGAGTGATTTACCTCCTTGGAGACCTCTGTGAGCCCCTTCACTTCCCTGGAGTTCTCCCATCCAAGACGCTGCCTATTTCACAGCCTCCACCTTTACTTTCACTGGTGTTCCCAGCTCTCACACTGCTATGTGGCAGACATCCATCTTATGGCCCATTTCTGTTGAGCTGTAAGTGGTTCTGGTTCCTGGAAGGAAACACAGATATCTAGGGATAAATTGCTAGATCAATCCAGGGGGGCCTGCAAGGGACAACTTTAATTCTTAGTACAGGGGTCACAATCCAGATCCATGCTTGCAAACTCAGACATGTATAAGTGACAGGTGGGTGAAGACCCAGTGTCACGTAGTCACATGTGAGAATGGAGGGGGAACCTGGAGGTCAGAGAGATGGTTGCACCAAAAGACATTTGAGAACAATCTCTGTATGCTGTGATCACCACTGATTAATAAAGAAACTGCCTTGGACTTATAGCAGGGCAGAACAGAGCTAGGTGGGGAAAGCTAAACTGAATGCTGGGAGAAAGAAAGCGGAGTCAGAGAAGGCATGTAGCCCTGCCAGAGAAAGGTGCTAGAATTTTACCCCATAAGACACAGCCTCATGGGGATACACAAATTAGTGGAGATGGGTTAATTTAAGATATGAGTTAGCCAGAAATACGCTTAAGCTATTGGCCAAACAGTGATTTACATAATATAGTTTCTGAGTGATTATTTCGGGGCTGAGCAGTTGGGAACAAACAAACAGCCCTCCCACAACAAATCTCTTCTTTCTCTGCCCTTTACCCTGCTTTTGTCCTGCAAAGCTTTTATTAGGTCCAGTCATCCCTGCTAGGGACACTAGGAATGTTCCTTTCTGTAACAGGAGTCACAAATAGAGGCAGAGATTCTGAAGGTGGAGCTCACTGTAGATGCTCGTACACGGGCACAGCTAAGCCTTTGCTTCCCCAGGTTCTTGTCCCTATATATCACAGAACATGGTATCATTGAGAGACTTCCAATCCTTGATACCTAAATGCAAAAATCCAATGAGACCCCCTGATGCCAGTGTGGGGTTTAGTGAAGAATGTGAGGGAGATTCCATTCTAGTCAATCAGTTGCTTTCCCTCATCCTTGAAGAAAGGAGCCCTGGGGAAGCCTCCATAAGGGCTGCAAATGTCAAAGGAAGCTGGACAGAGAGAGAGAGATGAGAAGAGGAGCACTAAGAGCACTAATGTGAAACTTCCGAAGAACTAGCTTTCCAGGGGCCTGCCTGGGAGATGGAGCTTCTTCCTCTCCGATGACTCATGATGAAGGACGGATGGTGCTTGTAACAGGGCAAGGATGGGGTGAAGAGAAAGCAGGGGAAGAAGGAATGGAAAGGATGGAAGTGAAAGGAGGAAGGAAAAAGGGAGGGAGAGAAGGAAGGGAGGAAGGAAGGGAGGAAGGAGAGAAGCAAGCAAGGAAGGAAGAAGGAAACAAGAGAAAGCAAAAAGAAAAACTTGTTATTCACTAAAAGTGTAACTCAGAGCTGGGCAGTGGTGGCGCACACCTTTAATCCCAGCACTGAGGAGACAGAGGCAGGTGAATCTCTGTGGGTTCAAGACCAGCCTGTTCTATAAGAGCTAGCTCCAGGACAGAGAAAACCTGTCTCAAAAAAAAAAAAGAGTGTAACTCAAATATGTTTGAAAATGAACCAACGTATATGTTTAATAGTTCTTTGGTCCTATCTTACAGTGTTTCTCAAACACTGTACAAACACATGCACACACAGTCGACACATATTCTCTCTCACACACACATGCACACACACTCACACATTCATACATACTTTCACACCTCCCCACATGCACAGGCATGCACACACATGCACACACATGCACGTATTTTTTTCCTTCCCAGCAATTCAATGCCATCAACTAAAAATTATTGCATAAGGGGAAGTTAATTGGGGAGGAGCAATTTTCTCAGAACTGATTGCAAGAACAGCCATGCAATCATCTCAGTGGAGCACGGAGCACAGTGCCACCGGGGGAGGGGGGCAGGGGGTGGATGGGGAGGGCTGGGCTTGAGGATCTGTCTCTACTTCTGCACCCTGCCTCAGATCCTTATTCTGGGAATGGGGTAGATAACAGCGTGTCTCCTGCCGATGGGCTTTCAGGGCCTTCCCAGTACTTGGGCTCTAAACACTTCTGCCACTCACAGCCTCCCTCCCTTTGCAGTGCAGTTTTTGAAACAGGTGCCTGGATGGTGGGAAGCAGACATCACATGGTGCCCTGTTCTAGAGAAGGGGCTCTTGAACATCATCTAACTTTGTATAATCCAGGTTCTCAGTGTCCCTGATGGAAAATATTTGCAGGCACGCTTTGCAAATACTTTATTGATAGATGGGGGCAGGGGAAGCCACTGCGGGGTCTTCTAACTTCATTTCTATTATTATGGTAAGATATGCTGAGAGGAAAGAACTGAGTGGAGAAAGGGTTTGTTTTAGCTTACAGTTCCGGGGTACAGTCCATTATTGCAGGGACGTCACGGTGAAAGCAGCTTAAAGCAGCGAGGCACCTCACAGCCAGAGCTAAGAGCAGAGAGAAACTAATGTATGTGTGCGTACCCGCCTGTGTTCAGCTCAGTGTCTGCACTCATAAACAGTTCAGAGCCTCCTGCTTAGGGAATGGTATTACCCACGGTAGACTGGGTCTTCACCTATCAGTTACCTTAGGATAATCCCCCACATGAAAGCCCACAGACCAACTCCATGTGGACAATCCTCCATTAAGACTCTTTTTTCAAGTGATTCTTGGTAGTGTCAAGTTGACAGTGAAAGCCAACCATCACACTGAATTATCTGGAGTGACAACTGGATGGGCTTTCTCTTGGCATCTACTTGGGAAGTAAGTTGACACGTCTGTGTACCCCTCAACTTGCAACGGAGAAGCTTCCTCTTGCAGTAGATGGTCTAACAGAGACACACACACTAGAACAGTTAGTAGAGAGTGGGGTACTGTGGAGCACTCAGCCCTAAATATGGCGTCTTTAGCAAGACTCTTAACTCAAGGCTCAGAGATCTATGCAAAAAAGGAGGTGGATGGAAAGATTGTAAGAGCCAGAGATACTGGGTGTCTCCAAGGGACAGTGTCTTCCAGACACACTGGGGCTGATACAGAAGTGAAATCATGGAGACTTTGGCAATGCGCGACCTGTACAGACTCAAGCTGTACAGAGTCCCAGAACTGAGAAGAGGAGGTGGACACAAGATGCTGCCCTTAATCCAGAAGCTATTTGCAATTGATACCTGCTAGGAAAGGGAAAACCATTGCTCTCCAGTGGAGTGTTACTGAGCATATCAATAACACTCTGGGGCAGGCCTCATGCCAAGGAGAAGCTGGCCAATACAAAACAAACTCTATGTTTCTTAGTATATGATTTGCTTTGTTTTTATATTTTTATCTTACCTTTGTTTTCTTAGTTTGTGTTAATTTTTGTGGTTTTATTCCTTTTTCTTTTCATTTTCTTTTTTATTTGAGAGATAGAGAGACCATGAGGTTGGATATGTAGAGGAGGATCTGGGAGGAGTTGTGGGAGGGGAAAGAATATGATCAAAATCTATTTTATAAAAGGTTTTTTTTGTTTGTTTTTGTTTCTCTGTAGTTTTGGAGCCTGTCCTGGAACTGGCTCTTGTAGACAAGGTTGGCTTCGAACTCACAGAGATCCACCTGCCTCTGCCTCCCGAGTGCCGGGATTAAAGCTGTGTGCCACCACTGCCTGGCTTATTTTATGAAAGTTTTTAATAAATATTTTTAAAAGAAATAGATTATCTTACATGTGCATTCCAAGAACTGGAATTAGACAAGATGAACCAAGACCTAAAACAGTTTTCCAGACTCCAGTAGCACAGGTTGTTAAGGCCAGCCATCTGTCCATTCCTGGGCCATGTTGGGCAAGACACTTGAGTCCCTTCAACCCGCGCTTACTCCTAAGCACAGTGACGAATTGAGCAGCGCTTTCTTCTTTCTGTACATGTATAGAACGTGTGCAGATACATGTTCCTGCATGTATGCCTGTGTACATGCCTGTGTGAGCATGCACACATGGAGGCCAGAGGTCAAGGTTCAATGTCTTCTCTAAATCACTCTTTCCCTTAACATTGGAGACAGGCTGCCTTGCGGAGTCTGGATGACCAGTAATCGCTCAGACCTGAGAACCAGGTATGGGCCACCTTGCTTGGATTTTCCCATGGCTGTTAGGGCCCCAAGCTCAGATCTTTACACTTGCCTGGCAAGCCCGTTGCTGACTAAGCCATTTCCCCAGCCCCCAAGTGCTCTCTTTATAGGGTCGGAACACACTGACTCTCTGCTGCCATCTGGGTAAAGTGCCTGGTCAGAAATGCCCAATCTTGAAAGATTGCCCACTGTTGTCTCTCCTGCCATTAAGCCTTTCTGGCAACAATCCTACGAGGTTGGCATCCTCCCCGCTCTTCTCAGATGCATCTCAGAGACGGGACATGTCTGGCCCCTTGTCACTCCCCTGATAAGGCAGGGTGGGGCACAGTCTCGGGCAGCTTCCAAGGCTCACCCTCCATCCACGTAGCGTAATGAGGGTTTGGGCTTCACGCTTCTCTTCCCTTGATTAGGTGTTAAATATTTACCATTTTTCCTTTATTCCTCTCTACCCTCTTTAAAAACGGTTTAATTAAAACCATTCCTTGAGCTCATGATAAAAATATGTAAATGGGATGATTTTTGTGAAATGAATCTATTGTTTTCCTTTCATTCCCACAGGACTATGGATAAGAAGGGGTAGAGAGCTGTGGGGCTGCCCATGAATTTGAACAAGCATTTGATAATATACTGGATAACCGATTTCAAGGTCTGGTGGCCACAGGATCCAGCTGTGTGTGGATCGGGCCTGGGGTTGGGTGTGAAAGGGGAGGTGTTTCAGCGCCTCCACAAAGAGCTGGTAGGATGAACGTGGATGGGCAGAGCTGGGAAGGCACCCTCCGCATATTCCTGTGTGTAGGAGTCACCTTGTGATGCTGTGGCAAGATACTGTGATCAAAGGCAACTCAAGGAAGAAAGGATTTGGGGGGGACTTATAGTTCTAGATGTGGGTTCCATAATGTCGGAGAGGGGAGCTGATAGATTCCCATCTCAACTACACTAAGGAAGTAATGAGCGCAGACTACAAGCGGGACAGGGCTATAATGTCGTAAAGCCCACCCCTTGGTCATGTGCTTCTTCTAGCAAGGCTGCCTTTCCAACCTGTTACAGAAGCTCCCGGAACAGTGCTGCCAACTGGAGACCGAGTATTTAAACACAGGAGCCTAGGAGGGACATTCCTCATTCAAATCACATCACTGTATCTGCTCCAACTGTCTGACTCACTCAAATTTATGTCCCATAGGCCACCTGCTTGCCTGTCTCTTTCTGATCTGGGACCAAAGCTGAGTGCTCACATCTCCCAGTGGCCCTGTCTAAGAACTGCTCAGGGTGACTCAATATGTTTCTCGTTTACCAAGTACTTGCTCTGTGTCATCTTCTGCAGATCCCCGTCCTTGGATGTCGCACATACTCACACAGAGAACCAGCTCTGGGATAAGTGGTTGTCTCCCCTTTTAAGGGTTTGAGAAATCTCTGGAGCCTATCTAGGTGAGAATAAGAATAGCCTGTTAGTGCCTTTGATTCTACTTTGGCCTATAACCAGCCATAATAAAACACACCTCTGAGTGTATTCCCCAGGATGAATCTGGACAAAGATGCTGTTTTTGTAGTAGTGCCTGAGTATCAGGTAGGGTGAGTTGCTATAACAAAACAAGACAAACTCAGTGGTTTAGCACAAGGCTAAAAGCACTCACTCATGAGGAAAGCGGCTCTGCTTGGTGTCACTTTTGAGGACTCAGACAATGTGACTCTTGTTCTCCCCAGTTCTTTTAATGAATAAGAATTACTTATAGGCCTGAAATGGGTTTGAACATCTACTCACATTCTGTAGTGAGGCCACATGCTCACACTGTCAAGGAAGCTGAGAATGGAGGCCAACCATGGATCTGGGAGTATTCTTCCTTAGTGAGTGTCTTAGTCTGTTCCTTGTGTGGTAGCAACACACTCTAGATGGGTTGACTTACAGTGTTCATAGCCCTTGTGCCAGGAAGTCCAAGACCACAGCACTCTTCAGTTGTTTAGTGAGGACTCTGCCCCAAAGATGACACTTCCTGCTGTGCTCATGAGGAAGGTGCAAATAGGTTCCCTTAGGACACAAGGACACTAATCTCACTCATAAGGGTGCAGCCTCATGACCTAGTCCTCCCACCCACAAGCCTCTGCCTCTTAATATTTTGCAGGACAAGGGAAGTTTTGATATACTCACCAGAGGATGACAAATGTTGGACCACACCACCCAGCCAGCATAGAGAGAGGCCTTGCAGTCCTCTGTATGACTTTTTTTTTTGTTTGTTTGTGCATGAGATTGACATGTAAGCCTGATGTGGCTGGACTCTCTGATCAGCTGCAGGTGCATACAGAACAGGGGATGGCTGCTGCTGAGACAGAGGGAATTCCACAGCATTCTCAGGCTTCGTTAGCACCGACAGCAATCCTGAGTGTTTAAGTGATGCCCTGCTGTGTGTGTTTTGGACTCACCAGGGTCCATAAACATGGGAGTCACTTCGATAAAACACCCCAATCTCCATAGGTACATTCATCACACGGACTTGCTTTCTCTAGAGAACCCAGAGGGAAAGACAGCCGTCCTCAGAATCTACCTTCTCCCAACTTTGTCTGTGGCCTCCTCCATCCTAACCAGAGGCTTCCTTGTCTAGGATCTCTTTCTCTCGAGTGAGAAGATTTAGGATTTTGAGAAATTTCAGTCAACTCGAACATGCAAACTTTAGGAATAAAGATGAAAGCATTAAATGTGTATTTATACTTATCTCATTAATATATTTATGCATATATATTTAAAGCACCCAGCAATAATGCACTTAGCTGGAAAGTGTGAATACAACAGATCTTACAAATAGAAGCATTGCACACATACAACCAAAGATCTAATAATCACTTCGTCAGTTTGAGTGGGTTTGTTTTTGTATTATTTTATTATTTATTTAATTTTTTTTGTTTCGGGTTTGATTTGAATTTTGCAAAATCAGGAATCTTTCAAAAGCTATCATATCAACAGCACTCACTTCAGCGACCCGCCTCTAGAATTATCCCCTTGAAAATGCCCAATAAAAGTGGATGCTTTCAGAATCTCATTTAAGAGTTCTCCTCTACCCCCTTTAATTTCGAGAAACTCAATCCGTCAGATAATGAAGGTGATCATGAAGTGCCTGAGAACTTCTCATTTCTTCTTAGACCACCAGTAAGGGTTTTAGAAAGGAAGATTCAGAGGAACACAGCCTCTGGGTTCCGGAAAGCTTGACACTTCTTTAAGAAAATCTTCTAGCTTGGCAGAATGGCTCAGCAAATGGAGGGGCTTGCTGCCAAGCCTGAAGACCTGGGAGCCACGTGATGGGAGGAGAGAGAGCTCACGGTCTCCTGTAAGGTGTCCTCTGACCTCCATAAGCACACCTCCCTCATGCACATATAGATGAATAAATAATGTAATAATTTGAAGTGATTACTGTCAAACATGGCATTATTTCACCCAAAACAAAAGAACCTTTGGGACTGTCAAGCTAGATTAGAATCCAAACAAATAGCTAACAAATATGTTAATGTATAAATTGTTTGGGTCTGAAGTGAATGGCAGAGAGTTTTTTTTTTTTATTGCTTTTATGGTTTGGTTTGGTTTTGTTTTGTTATTCAAGACAGAGTTTCATGCAGCTCGGGCTGGCCCCAAACGTGCTACCCAAGAATAGCCTTTAGCTCCTAACCCTCTGCTTCTGCCTCCCAAGTGCTGAGATTTCAGGCAAATATTACTAGCTCTGGCCAGAGGGACTTTTCTAGGTCCCCCTGAAATATATGCATATAAAGAAATTCCTTCTTTTCTGAGAGATTCTTGGGTAGGGGAAAAGACATCCTTTTCTCCAAAATATACACAAAGATTTTTTTTTCACCCAGAATACTAGTGGCCCGGGAGAGCCTCTGGCCTGGACACCACTCTAGAACATTTCTCTTCCCTCTTGCACCCCTGAGCTATGAGTCTCAGTGCAACGGGAGGCAGGAGGAAGGTGGTCTTGATGTCATAGGCATTGTTCTCTCTCTGTTGAGAGTGTCTCTGTAGACTGGGGATTTCAGGCCTTCCTCTCACACTGTGTGTTGATAGGTAGAATTCATTTAACGTGACCAAAAGTGACCATGGCAGAGCCTGGGCTCAGAAGCCAGGACTGTCCTTGCTGTGTGGGAGAAATATAAATAAGATATTTACACAGTTGCTCTTGGCCTCTTTAGTATTAAAAGGACCAAGGAGATGGCTTAGCTGGTGAAGGCACCTGCTGCCTAGGCTGACGACCCGAGTTCGATTCCTGGGGCCCCTAGGGTGGAAGGAGGGAATCGGCTCCTTCAAGCTGTTCTCTGACAAACGTGCACACTGTGGTGTGTGAGCCCCTCCCCACCCGCCTTCCCCTCACATTGAAGAAAGACGTGGAATCCTTCTGCTGTTAAATCAAGTATGATTTGGCACTCACCACACATCTCAGTGGAGACTCAGTTGTTCCAAGCCCAATAGGCTGTAGAATACAGCGTGAATGCCCTCAACAGTGTGGCTTCACATAGGAGGTCTAGAGAGAAAGTTATTGACAATTATTATTTATTATCCTACACAGAGGAGGAAAATGCCGACCCTTTCAGGAGGCTCAGTGGTGACTTATCAAAGTTCTATTCTGTTCTCTGGTTTCCAAAGTGAGCCCTCATTGGCTCTGCCATTGACCTGGGCTCCGAAGGCCCAGGGCAAACCTAGCTTCCGGCACTGCGTGCTAGCCACTCTGCTCCTTCTTCTGCCGTCACCCTGGGTAAGGACCACAGGGTTGCAGTAGACTCAGCTTTTGAAGTTCACTGTGTGGCCGTCTCTCAATAGCAGCATCAGTTTTAAAGGAAATGCATGACAGAACCTGAGTGTTTGCACACTGGATATCCCAGATGAGATGCTGGTCTGATTGCTGTGGGCTACCTGGGGCAAATGCCAACAACAAGCACTGTCATTGGCTGGCGATGTCTACACTGCGTGTTTCTGGTGCTCGTCGGTTTCAGTTGAGCCTCATAAAGACACCAGGAGATAAAACCTTTCCTCCTTAGATGGTGAGGTGGACTTAGAAAGTGAAAGGCTGTGTTCACAAGCACAGCGCAGTAATGGAGAAATGGACGAATGGAAGCATCCCCCCTCCCGCTTTGCTTCACAATGTTGTGTGAAGAATTCCTTCCGAAAGGCATTACCTATCTTTTATCTTATGGCACAGTCTCTCTTCTTCTCTTGCTACGTAGTCTATGGCCCTGGGGAAACCAAGCCTTTCACCCCCACCTCCTCCTCTGTGGCACAGGCTTACAGAGTCTCCCTCACAATGGGCTCACACAGCGTGGGTACCTGAAGATGCCACAGCTCTCGTTGTGACCAAAAAAAGCTAGATGCCACTTGGTTGTTTATTACAATATAAAAATATGTTGATCTATGAACAGGTGATTAGAAATAATTGCCATTTCATTTCTCGCTTTCAAGGAATAGTTCATGCCTAGGCCTGGAATGTGATGCTAGTTAAATTTAAAAGGGCAGTCTAAAAACAATATACAGCAAACAATGCTAATTTGATAATTCATAGACTTGCCCATGAGCATTTAGGAAAAACAAAAACCAACAAACAAACCAAAAAAAACCTAAAAACAAAACAACAACAAAAAACAAACAAACAAAAACCCAACCATTTTAGGACCACAGATGTCGAAGTTAATGTAGATTCGGGAGTTACACATGTTTTTTTTATTATATTGGGTATAATTTTATTATGTTTTAAAGTCTCTATAATGAGCAGATATTAATTTTTCTTCCTTAATAAGAAAAATATGCATTTTAAGCACCATCTCTTGTTCTCATGATAGGCTCACTTTTAGCAAGTCCCATTTGAGTCATCCAATCGCATTTCCTCCCTCCTGTGCTCAATGGGCTGTTTTGAGGCTCATCTTCCCATAGACCCTACTGCTCCTGTTTATTACAGTAACCATCCGTGCTCTTCAGAACACCCCAGAGGGACTGTGGGGACAAGTCTCCAGCAGGCCTGAAGTGAGGTCAGGGGCCAAGGAAGGAGATATCTATCGGCTGCTTTCTAGTTGCCCCGTGGCCACTAGACCTTTCCCTGAATGAGGAGTGTGCCACCGGCAGGTAGCCCACTGGGACATTCGGACAGTCCGCGAAGCTGATCTTTCATATAATAACTATTTTCTATTTTAAAGGGGAAAGATCCTGGTGTATTTAATAGGGAGAAATTTCAATGTCTAACACAGCCCAACTCTCAAGAGGAGTGAGTTAGGGCCTGAGGAGGATTCCTGGAGAAGCGAGGTTGACACTGTCCCTTTTCTCCGTGAAGTTTGAAATAGTTGCTAAGGGCTTAAATCGCCTCATCTGTGACAGGGAGCTAGAATTCCTCTTCAAGGCACATGCACGCCCTGAGTGTCCTGACAGATCTTCACGCTGGAGGATCTGCTCAAGATCTGAATCGTTGTTCCCCGATGTCAGTGCAGTTCTTGGCTTCTTCAACACTTTACGGAAGCTAGTCCTTCAACTCCCCTGCCTGACTGAACTTGATCTTGCCTCCCAGCGATGTCAGGAGAGGCTCGCTTTAGATCACAGTTTCAGAGGCACTTCAACCTGAGACATGGCACAGAGGCCCCAGGGCAGCAAGAGCCTGTGGGGGAAGCTCCCCACATGCTGGTGGACAGAGCATAAGAGCTACCTCTAGTGAACATTTCTTAGAGGCAGGCCCTGCCTCCTACAGGCTCCAAAGCCTTCAATATGGTGACACAAGCTGAATTCAGAACATGAGGCTGGGGGGTTGGAGAGATGGCTCAGAGGTTAAGAGCACTGACTGCTCTTCCGGAGGTCCTGAGTTCAATTCCCGGCAACCACATGGTGGCTCACAACCATCTGTAATGAGGTTTGGTGCCCTCTTCTGGCATACATGGAGGCTGAACACTGTGTACATAATAAATAAATAAATCTTAAAAAAAAAGAACATGAGGCTGTTGAGGACATTTTGAATTGGACTTTCAGCAAGACTAGATTTGGACCCCCAGCATGTCGTGAAGAGATCAGATAAGACCCTAGCTGGAGCTGGGAATTCGCTGTGGTCTGACTGACTTTTATCTGTTTTTAAGTTTTATTTACTGTATTTTTTGTGAGTGTTCTGTTTATATGTTTGTCTGTACACCATCTGCATGCCTGGTACCCAGAGAGGGCTGAAGAGCATGTCAGAAGCCCAGAAAATGGAGTTAGGGACAGTTATGAGCCACCATGTAGGTGCCTGGAACTGAATCCTGGTCCTCTCCTAGAGTAAAAAGCCCTCTTAACTGTTGAACCATCTCTCTGACCCCCAGGATTGGGTTTCCAAGAGATGACTTTGCATATGTACCTATGTTTCTATTTGAGAAAATAATTATGTTAAAAAGATTCCCAAAGGGGTAGGCTATTGTTATTCCTATAGAAACCATGGTCTTATAGGTTCCTCCTGTGGGTTCTATAGGCACTGTGTGGGGGGGAAAGACAGGACACATTACTGAAGTGATGGTGTGGGAACCTTTGTCAAGGTAACAACCCTCCAGACTTTTCTCTGAACACAGAGAGACCATGATCCATGTCGCAGCACCGTGTGTCATGATGAACTGAGTGGATGGACACACTACATGGAAGCGGTGGACCTTGGCTGTGGACTACATAACAGATAATAATAACCCCTGTGACCCCAGAGAGACTGGAGCAGTTAGCAGAGGTGTTCCTTTCTCCACTGGACACAGTCCAAGAGAGCAGGGTCCCCGAGCAACATCTGAATGCAGAACACGTCTAAAAGTTGCCTTTAGGATTTTTCATTTACACCCACCAATGGACTGTCTTGTGATAAATCATGGATTTGGGACATGGATGCAGCTCAGCCTTCCGAGAGTCCCGGGGACTGCCACACAGGTGCTCTCCGACTTCTTGTTGGCAGGAGCAAGTGGAAAAGGCGAGTTCAGACCTCTGCATTTCCTTCATTTTGAGACATCGGTCCATACTTCGGATACCAGAAGAGGGTTTACAATTGGACTGAGGAAAATCATTTTTTGCGACTTGAGGAAGTTTTTTGTCCCCCCCCCCCCTTTGGTCAGGAAGGACTTTAGAGGCCAACGTGAAATCCTAGGGAAAAAAAATAAAAAAGACACTTTTATGAAAGCTATCCATCAAATGTCAGGGATAATAATCAATTTTCTGTCACAATGGACTGATAAAAACTTTCAGGAATAATGTCATGGGGGGAAAAATTTGTGTCAGAACTCGAAACGCAAGGCCCCAATATCAAACGATTTCATAAAAGCCCAATACCACTGTAGCCCTTGGAGGCATGACAAAATACAATTTTTCATCCACAGGATACGGAATAATTCCTCTTTTTTATTTTTACACTCAGAAAGGCAAAAGGAAATCTGACTTTCAAAAAAAAATATTACCCAATCCGGCTTTTGCAGGCAGGTGAGAAGGAGTGATCGTCCTGGCCAACGACATCAGACACCATTCTAGTGATTTCGCTAGCATCATGCAAATGGCTGCATAATGCCAGCTCCTCTCGCAATGTACAATCAAATCAGCATTCTAACACTACAAGCCGGTGATGAGCTTGCGAATAAATATGCAGGAGCACATAAAAAAATCAAGGCAATCAAGAGGAGCCTGCGTCCTCGCTCGGACCTATAAATCTTTGTCTATTTCAATCCGAAGGCCGGCCGAATCAGTGTAAGAATCCAGCGGGGGTGTCATCAATTTCTGTTAACCTCTCTATTCCTCTTTGTGTTGGCTCCGGGGTGATGGATTGGTTTTGTCACTTCTGCTCCGTTCACAGTATGTTAGCATAGAAGGGTGCAGTCAGGTTATGGGGGGGGTGTGTGAGAGAGCTTCCCCAGCCTTGACCCTCCCTCCCACCCATCTGTGGGATCACAGGGAGTGCTGTATCTCTTGGTGCATGGAAGATGCTTAGCACAGGGACCACACATGGACTTCCCTGGCATCTAGTCACAGACTGCTGTTTCAGAGCCAAAGCAGGGTGTCCTAGTTAGGTTTCTACTGCTGTGATCAGCTCCATGACAGAAAGCAATTCAGGGAGTAAAGAGTTTAGTTCATCTTACAGCTTCCAGTTCATCATCCATGGAGGTCAGGGCAGGAACTCAAGGCAGGAACCAGAGGCAGGAACTAAAGCAGAGTCCCTGCAGGAGTGCTGCTTGCCGACTTGCTTCTTCTGACTTGTTCAGTTTGCTCTCTTACGTAATCCAGGACCACCTAGCCAGGGAAGGCAGCATCTGCAGTGGCCTGAGCCTTCTTACACCAATTATCAATGAAGAAAAGGCTCCACTGGTTTGACGACAGGAGGCAGCTTCTCAGTTAAGGTTCCCTCTTCTCAGATGACTTTAGTTTGGTCAACTTGACAAAGAAAAACTAACCAGGACCCAGGACTGTTGAGTGAGCTTTCAGCGAAGTGCTGGGACAAAGGAAGAAAATGGCCAGAACCCCAGGGCCTCTGGCTGGCCCAGAGCAGAGCTCTGATTCTTTGTTCTTCTCTTTCCAAGGCCAGGACTGCTCTCGCATCCACAGCACTGGAGTTTCTCATCAGTCCTAATAAAACAGGGAAGAACTTAGTTTCTCTAGGAGTTCATGGAAATAGCTGGCAGGGTCAGATCTGCACAAGATACACACCCATTGACCAATGAGCCATTAGCGAACTCTGTGTTCTCAAGATCTGTGCAGATCCTTATCCAACAGAACTAAAATAAGGATCCTGAAGCAACCTTAGCTCTGCCATGTTTAGCACAGCACGGTTGACAGTAGTCGTGATGTAAAAACAGCCCAAAGGTCCATAGATGGATGCGTGGGTAAAGGAAATGTGGAAATACACTGTGGGATACTACTGTTACCTAAGGAAATGGACATAATTGTGGCGATATCACTAAGCTGTGACAAGGCTAGACCAAGCAAGATAATCCAAACAGCAAAGGAGACATGCGGTATGAACTGCTTTCATACGAAGGACCCAAATGGTCAAGATAGCAGATGGGGAGTGGATGGTGGTAGTTGTGATGGCCTCTCGGAGGGAAACTAGAAAGTTGGTGATCAATAGGCATCAAGTCTCAGTTAATCAAGATGAAGGAGGTCCTGAAATTTGCCAAGCATTATGGAACCTGGGATTAATACCATATTGTACTTTTAAACCCTTGCTAATAGGGTAGATCAGTGTCAGATATTCTTACCATGGTATGGTTAAAAAATATATGTATAACACACATAATAAAATTATACGATATAATAAATTTAATATATAATCAACCATACATTATATGTGTATATAATACATATAATTTATTATGTTTATTATGTAATAAATTTATATATAACATATAATAAGGTATACACATATATACCACACACACACACACACACACACACAAAACAAAGCCCAAATGACATAATGGAAAAGAGGAAGGTTTGATTTTGTTTCTCTCTGCCAACACATGACTTGTATGTAACAGGTGTAGTAGCTGATAGACAGAGATGACTACATAAATTGATACAATTAACTAAAAAGATGGAGTTTTGCTTTTTGGTAGTCAAATTTTGAATCTTCATAGTCTTCCATGGCTGGTGGTGGTTACATTGGGACAGCATAGATACCGAGCATCCACACTATGGTGGAGAAGTGGATGGGCGGCATTTGCTTCTGTCTGGATTTGTCTAAACAACTCTGTGCCTTGCAAAGGAATCATCAAGGGAGGTCAGATATTCATTTCAATGAGGCTTCAGGATTGAAGCTGAGTGATCCAGCTGTTCTCATAAATGAGGATCGCTCACAGGGTGATGTCTAGCTTGGCAATCAACTCCAAACGAACTTGAGTGATATTGCAAGCTTGTTCTAGTGACAGAGAAGTTATTGAAATAGTGATGATGGACCCTACATCCATGGGTGGCCCATGGAGCAGAATTCCGTATACAAAGTCCATTGTTCTAAATGCTGAAACCTTGGGAGTTTCCTTGGACTTCCATGGACCTTTCTTTCTTCCTCATGCACATATAGAGTGATGCAATGAGGATGTTTTCACCTGAAGTTTAAATGTGATTTCATCAGAGAGATTCTGCAGGCTGGTGGATTGTCTAGACAGCAGGTACTTGTAACACATTTGTTGGTTTGACTCTAAAATTGATCTGCATAGCAGCATCTTCAGCAAGCACTCTGGTGCAGTGCATAAGAAAAAGCAGCCATGGAATCGTGGCTTTCGTTACTGGAACAGGGAATTGAGCACAGACTTCCCAGCTCAGAAGAGGGGTGGTTACCTTCTTATTTGGGGGTAGGCTGAACTAGAGGTTGCCTTGTGTCTTACTATTGCCCCTTATCTCCCGATGGTTATCTATGATTTTATGAATAGCCATAATGCTCATTCACGAGCTTAGCTCTCCTAATAAAGGAACATCAACCGCTGGTCTAGTAAGAGCCAGCTCCATTCTCAGTGTGAAGCAGCAGCCATGGTGCTGTCATGGAAGGACTGTTCTCTGAACCTGGAGTTCTGTGGGGGAGCACACAGATCATGTCATCAGTGCCTTGTCCACTGAAATTTTTACTTCCTGCACAATGTGGAGTTTCTGAGCAACACATGCACTTCTAAGTGAAGCCTTCCCCTTTAGTATGAAGCTTGGACTTACGACTCTCTGGTCTCTGGATTCAGATCCCCTTCCACAACTCAGAAGCCATGCCACACACCTCTCTCCAAAGTCAGATCCTTACTGGACCCTCAGATACAGCAGAGGTGGACACATCCTGCAAATGCATGAGACTCAACAGCCTGCCGTGTTTCACCCTCTCAGAATACTACCATCCCTTGGCCACCTGCTCAGGGTGTTTGTGTCATAGTTCTTTGTGGTGCTGTATGGTGTCATCTTTGCCGAATGTAACCCTTATTAATAAAAATGATCATTGTGATAATGGTTCCACAACTGACTGGGGCAGATCAATGCCAAGTGAGGGCATACATGCATGTGTCTGAGCTTCATGGACAACAGTACCTTGTAGGAGAGCCAGTCATCAAGACGATATCACAGGCAGCGTTGATTAAGTCTTGCAAGTAGTATGGAGCCAAATCAAAACTGTACTCTGACCATAGCTTCACTTTTCATGGTGTAAGTAAGTATACATGTGGCAGGATAGGTGAGCTGGGATGTAGATCAAGATGCCCCTGAGATGGGAGGACATGGGCACAACTAGGGCATGAAATGGAGACAAGGGGGTGGCACCTGGTTGAATCTGAACACAGTAGACTGCTGGCACCAAGCCCTTGTGATCTGTGACCAAGAGAAGAAGAAGATTGAATATGAAAAAGCATGGATCCAAACAGGTAGACCCGCAGGAGAGGTCAGGAGCTACCATCAGTAGAACATGATAGAGCCTCTCAGAGGGCGGTCTACACAGTCTGGTCCTGGGAGCATCAGAGTCTCTGGACAAGGTGCTTCCTCAGGAGAGCCTTTCAGGGTCTTGACATGATTCTTGTGTCCAGCAAGGATTGAGAGTCAGTGAACCGGCATGGCTCTTCAACTCTGCTCATGGGAAAACTGAGGCTCCAAGAAAAGACAGGATTTTGACCAAGGTCCATGGCTTGGGGGCTGCTGAAGCCAGAGCTTTTGGGTTGATTGTGTGTGTGTGTGTGTGTACAAAATGCACTGCTAAGAAGAGCTATACCCCACATTACTGGTAATCTTGTGTGATAACAGAGACTAGCTCAGGCCTCTGGCCTTCTTTTGTATCTACATGTGGATGTGGTAGATTATGCTGACTGATTGACAGGAGAATATCTCGAATGGAATATAGTGGGAAAGTATATATGATAACTTTGTCAGATAGCTGAGGATTGTCTTTGATGGGACACTGAAAGTTGACAGCTATAGTTTCTTAAAGACGAGTTGCTGTGTGTGACACGAAGCCTTGTCCGGGAGCCTTTCTGCTGCTTTACATGAGGATGCACTGTTCTGTTCTGAATTCTGTAATCTGTCACTGACTCCTAGGTGATTCATATGATTTATTCATTGTTTGAGATGGGTCTCATTATACAGCCCTGCTTGGCCTAGAACTCATATGTAGACCAGGCCAGCTTCAAACTCAGAGGTCTGCCTGCCTCTGGCTCCTGGCTGCTGGTGTTAAAGGGGTGTGCTGTCAAGTCCTGCATGAGCTGCTTTATGACCTAATGCATTTGTCATTTTGAAAGCAGGAGTTCACCAAGATGGCCCAGTCTTTCCAATGCTGATGTACCTTTCTAGGCATTATCACCACCACCATCATTAAGGCTACTGAGGATCATACAAGGAGACTCTTCAAATGCTGAGAAGTTGCTATGGTCACGGTAGTGGGGATGAGTTTTTCAAAGTCAAACTTTTAACTTAAAAGATCTAATCTTATAGTTAACAGTAAAATCACCACACACACATACACACAGACAGACAGACAGACACACACACACACCATCTCCAGGAACTGTGGGCCACACTTTCAAATAGATTGCTGATACTTGTAATTCAGCCATGTTTTAAGTCAAGCTGAACATTTTGTCTGCTCCTATGTCCCTCCTGATCTCCAAGTTCAGTTCCTAAAGTATTCTGAGATTTAAACTCTCAGGATAAGGTCATCAGGGGAGATCCACGTGAGGCAGGAATTTGTGGATCTTGGATCCCTCTGTTGAGATTTCCTTCCGGCATTGGTGTTGGGCACACCAATAACTTTCTTACAAGAGTACTTTTCAGAAATCTAATTTTGGTTTATTGTATCTAATATATTGCAGTGTTTATCGATTGAAATAAAATGAGGAGCTAAATGCATACATCCTTCCATCCCAATACCTATTTCCATTTGTTTCAGTCAAGACTCTTGCTTACAGAGGAAGAAAACAAGAGCTCAAAGTCTTCCCAAGTGGGCAAACTTCTTTTGGGGTTTCAGACTCAAGCCATCCAAACCGGAATACTGGGAACTAAAAATGTGCACTGTGGGTTTTCAGAACCTGGAGGTGTGCCCTTAAAATGTCTCAAAATGTTCTTAGGAAAAACTCATCATGTTCCCTTTTGATTGATTGATTTGGGAGAAAAAAATTGCCACTGAACTAATTTAGCAATAACTAAAAGTTAACATTTATAAAGACTGCTGGGTTCTCTGCAAAGACATCCAAAAGGTCACACAGCATCCTACCTATAGCATCCTACCTACAGCATGCTACCCACAGCATCCTACCAATGCAACTCTGTTGCGTTGAACCAGACAGCATGAGTATGCTCCCTCGTTCTGACTAGAAGCAAATGCTTACCAATATATGTGGAGATCTGAGTGGAATCTTGCTTCAGACAGCACGGCTTTATAATAAAGGCTTCTCAGCACCCACCCAATTTTACTGTTAAGTCTGTGTCCTGGGAAGCAGGCTGTCTGCTTTCTATGGAATAGCAGGGAGGTGCAGTCATGAAGAGGGTAAGGTCAGCAGCAGAGGGCATGCTGCCTTTTCGCATGGAGAGGGTGCCAACGTGGATTCCCAAGAAGTCATAAGGGAACAGCACTGGCAGTAAACAGAGTCTGAGAAGAAAGGGGGAGGGGAGGGCAGAAGAGCCCTGTGTGGAGTGGCAAACTTTAAAGTGTGTATTTGAATAGCGTATACTGTTGATGCTCTTGAGTACTGGGTGCTGTGCTGTCAGGACCCAGAAGAGGGTGACTTCACTTGGATTTTATCCACACTCCAGGTATGGGCAATGTCCTCCTCATTCGGAAATAGGGAAACTGAGTCTTCCTTTGGTAAGGACTGCTGCTGTGTGTAGGGCCGGGGTGAGGACTGAGCCTTGACATCTGACTGCAAAGATGATGTGAAACTGTCCTGGCTTCTCAGCCGGACCCCCTCCCTTCTCCTCTATGTCCCCATGGAGCTGAAATGAGCTTTGATTCCACCTGGGAATATTTGTCAGTTAACTGGAAAGGAAACATCTGTTTGCTCCTTCAGACTTTGCTGTAGACACCCCAGATGGGTCCAGGAGCTTGCGGAGGAGTGGGTGCGTGACGCTGTTTCAGTGTGTGTCATGGTGGCACCGCCAACAGCAATACATTGCAGCTTGTGTGCTGTTGATGGTGGCTAGGAGCCTTCACCTGAAAGAAACCCAGTGCAGACTACAGACAGAGAGGCATCTTCCATCCAAACACGGTGGGCACAATCCATGGCAGAATCTGCAGTGTTCACTTCCTCATTGTCTAGGTTGGTAGATGCCACCCTCTCGCATATTGATTGCAAGTGTTATAGCTGCCACCATGGCACACACTGAAGCAGGCAGCATTGGGGTAGTGTCCCCAGAACAGACAAAGTCTCTGATTCTCCAGATGACAGTTTGTGCCACAGCACTCAGTTGCCAGCACCTTGGCCACAGACCGAGTAACTCTCCTCTCCCATGGCATTGGCTCCTATCGCCAGAGCAACAACACTGGGGTCACCCTTAGGAAGGGAGGTGGCCTGATTGAAAAAGATAAAAGGAAATGGTTTTTCTTTTTTTTTCTTTGTTTAGAGGTCTTCACTTTTTTTTCTTTATGTGCAAAGACTAACAAGATCTGTTTCACTGGGTAGACAGTCTTGAAAAGTCCATTCAAGGTCACTTAGTCCAACTTAATGAAGCCTATGTCCTTCATATCCTGATGGAAACACTGACAACACATGTTCATCCCATATTTCCAGATCAGACTTTGATGGTTAGAGCAGAAACAGAGACACAGCAGGAGTGAGAACCCTGGCTAAACTTCCATGGGTGACCCCAGTAGAGCTGCTGGTGACCCATGCTGCCTCAGATGGTTGACGAGCAAAAGGGGCAAACGGGAAGTTTTTAAGTAGAGGTATGAAGTAGAGGCTAGAACCACAGCTTAGCGAGATGAGCATTTGTCATAGAAGCATGGGGATTTGAGTTTAAATCATCCAAATCCATACATCCTGCTTAATTTTTATTGTCAACTTGATGTAACCTAGAGTCACCTGGGAAGAGGGAAACTCAACTGATCATCAGATTTTCCTGTGGACATGAATGTAGGGCATAGTCTTGAGAGCCATGGAAGGGCCCATCCCACTATAGGTGCGCCATCCCTAGGGGGGGGGGGGGGGGGGTGGAGCCTGGGCTATGTAAGAAAGATAGCTGAGCATAATCCAGAAAGCAAGATGGTAAGCAACCTTCTTCCATGGTTTCTGCTAGAGTTCCTGCCCTGACTTCCCTCAAGTATGGACTGTGACCTGGAAGTGTAAAATGGAGGAACCAATTTCCTCTCCAAGTTTTGGTCCTGTGCATGTGTAATCCCAGAGCTCTTACAGTGAGATGTGCCGGGGAAGACATGAGAATCTTCAGGAGCTCACGGGACAACTAGGCTGACATACATGGCCGAGAAGAATAGCACACAGATTGAAATAGATGGGAGTGAGAACTGAAAAACAAGGTTTTCCTCTGATCTCCACACCCCTGTGTGTAGCACACACACACACACACACACACACACACAAAGGGGTATGGGGAGGGAAGTCTGTCTTGGTCCTGAGAATGACAGCTTTTTGCTGTGAAATACAGCTAAGGTCTGTATTTCCCCATGATGCAGTAGTGTCTCTGGCACAGGATTAGGTATTTATAAATCAGCTGAAAACAAAGGTCTCAGTACAACCCCATCTCCCAAGAGTTGTGAACTCTGGTGTTCTCACATACTACACACCTCCCATGACCAAGTAACTAAAGGGACAAACAACCCCATCGGGATCCAGATTCCTCCTCTAGCACATAGGCCAGAGTCAATTTGTGATCAGGACCCAGGGATGCCATGACATTTCTGATTCCATGCAAGTCACGTGCTCCATGCAAGGTGAGTGATGAGGTAATTTATAGTTTGTCATGCGTATTGTTAAATGTCATAGGTGTCATGGAGGATGAGGGCTGAGAAGGCAGGAAACCATGATTTGCATCATGGGAAAGAGGACAGTATATGGAAAATGAGCCTCAAGTTTCAATGAGGAAGAAAGCCCAGCATCCATATTTACTCAGTAGGATGCCTGTGTATGATACCCGTCCTGTATCGTATATATGTATATCTTGGATATGTACCATGAAGGGTGTCTCCCACCGTGGACCGATGTTTTTGCATGTTTAATTCACTTCACGCATATGAGATCATAGAATACACACTCCATCAACTCCATTATCTGATCTTTGGATTCGTTTTCTTCCCCGTTCATGGCTTAAAGCCCATGCTGAGCCCATTGGTAGGACTCTGGTGGTCCAGGCCCTCTGTCTGCAGTTAGGTCCCTGCTACACATGGCTAGATGCTGTTGAGATGTTGTGTTCATCCAATTTCTTCTTACCACTCACAGTGTAACCTGAAAAGCTCTGAATGAATTCTGCAGACTGAGTCTTGATTTTCATGGACAGCGACCATCTCAGAGGGGTCAGCCTGGAAATTCACACAGTAAGGCAGTGTGGTTGGATGTGCCAGCAGACTAGGGTACTCTTGGGTTGGGACCAATAAATTTCTAAGCAGTTTGTGCACTGGGTTTGGGTGTCCTCCACCACTTCCTGTGAGGGGCATTTATGGAGTCCTCTGTGCAGCCACGTGATCTGTGGCCTGTAGGCCTCCCACATTCTCTTCACTTCTCATTCTCTTCTGTGTAGGACTTGAGGTTCGTCATCTGTGATTTGTTCTTTACACTTGATTGTAGAATTCACTCTCCTTGCCTTGGACTCTTATAATTTTGTAAGAATACATATCTTTTCCTAACCCAACCACTCCCCATTCTTTACTCACCCCAGCTGTCATGGGGTGACCGTGTTGCCACCTGCAGGCTGTGGGACTCCAGCTCTTTCTTCAGTCCACCTGGATGGCAGGTGGGAAAGATGGAGGAAAGATGACATGGATAAGGCAAATGTGGACATCCACTAACAGGCCCTTTTTTCTTTTCGGCCCATCTGTTTAGTTCTATAACAATGCCTCCTATGCCATCGGAAGGGGTTGTAGAATTTGACAAAATGGAAGAAAGGGCATGAAGCTAGAGTGGGCTTACCTGAAGCCAAAACAAAAGACAGGTTCATGAGCAGTTGCTCAGCTAAGTTCTGAGGTTGACAACTCGCTAACAGCGTGAAAACAAATTAAGCCAAAGAAACAGCTCCCTTGAGAGACTTCATTACTTTCCCTATCTAGGTGTGGATGCCATTAAGGCAAATTATTGCCTCTCAAATATTTTTAGCTTGATGCCCATTTCTGTCTGCATTTGCCTCCGAGGTGCGTGTTTTCAGCTAAGTAATAGGACACACAAATTAAATGCAATTTCAAATTTAAACCTGTACAAGTGTCACTCTCTGAGTCCCCCCCTTAGTCCCAGGGGGGTGCCCACAGCACTGTTGGAAACTATATTGCTGTATTTGGTTCCTATTATTTAGTCCAAGAGATTCTTATTAAAATAAAAGTCGGCAATAAGGTTAATATTTTATACTCAGTGTAACTCCGACATGCGTTTGGGTCCTAGCAGGTGGATTTATTTTCTATGCCCTTTCCTCACGTGTGTGCTTTTTAAATTTTATGATGCCTGTGTTGACATACACATAACACCATCCACCTAGGACACTTAGAAGTAGCAGTTCTGAAGTCAGCTTCTATAGAAAGGTAACAGTTACTATAATTTTTAAAATTTTGAGATGGGTGAGGACAAAGGTTGATGAACTCAGAAATCCAGAATTCTGGTTGGATGCTGAGGTATAGACCTAGTGTTGTAGGGTGTTTCATTAGTTTTCAGTTTTAATAGGTCTTAATTGGTATGTGTATGTGTGTG
The DNA here is from genome assembly GCA_025134845.1 of Neodon shergylaensis. Taxonomy (NCBI): domain Eukaryota; kingdom Metazoa; phylum Chordata; class Mammalia; order Rodentia; family Cricetidae; genus Neodon; species Neodon shergylaensis. The sequence goes on along the minus strand of JABTXL010000483.1, from coordinate 2,243,203 downwards.
TATGGCATGCATGGATGTGTGTGTGTGTGTGAATGTATGTTGTGTGTGTTATATGTGTGTGTTCTGTCTGTGTATGTATGTGTGCGTGGTGTGTGGTGTGTGTGTGTGTGTGTGTATGTGTCTCTGTGTGTGTTGTCTGAGTGTCTGTGTGTGTGTATACTCAGGTGTGGACATGTGTATGTGAATGTATGTTGTGTGTATGTTGAATGTTTGTGTGTGTGTCTGTCTCTCTCTCTGTGTATGTATGTGTGTGTGTATTTAGTGGATACCAGAGGCTGACATTGGGTATCTTCCTCAATCATTCTTCCCCTTATATAATGACACAGAGTTTAAATGAACTCTGAGCTCACAGATTCTGTGAGCCTTACTGGCCAGCTGGCTTCAGCTCATTCGTGACATTAATGCACATGCTTCTGTACGTCCGCACTCCCTAGCCTTTATACCTGCATAAGCTTTATATGTTGAATCATGTCAGGGTTGGCAAATGGCTTTTGTTGGGCTGTTTGACCACAGACCATAGATTTTGCATTGTCTTTCATTGCCTCTAGTCTTGGCTATCTGAGAGCCAGACTGAGCCTCCCACTCCATGTGTCACAGGCCTCCGGTTTTGCACCATCACCTACTGCAGCCAAGAGAGAGACCGAACTGGCTGGATTACTGGACCACAAATGCCTGTGTAGGAGGATGGCCTGTGCCTCCTGGTTTCCTGGAAGACAGTCAGCTGCTGGTTGGTGGAGGTGGAGGTGGGGGTCCAGTGTTATCATCTTGGTTCAGAATGTTCATGCTCAACTGGACCCTTGCTTTTTTCCGCCAAAGCATGTTTGACTTTTTCCATCGTCATGTAATAGCCCATCCCAAAGGCCCTCACTTTTCTGGCATTATCTGTGCCTACTGCTGGGGACACACTTCCGTTCTACTGCTGCTGAATTGATTAGCTGCTAAGGACATCCAATTTTAAGGATCCCACCCTCTACCAAACAAATGTGACAAGAACATTTGAAGCTTTACAAGGTGAGCTCTCAACCTGCCGTCACAGTATGTAGGTTTAGGCACACCATTTAACCTCCTCAGTCTCTTTACTACCTGGAAGATGATGGGACCAGATTAAATGTCAGGACTTGTCTCTTTCACATTCCTGAAATGTCTATTTTTGATTTTCCAAGAAGTGACGTCTGTATCATCAGTGCAAATGAAATTAAAATAACAATCTCCCCGGAGTTCCCACCTGAAGTCTGTGATTGTGAAATTTAATATTTATGTGCTTATATAATGTGCTTACATACAATAGTATTTAACGCTGGGTAGAGAACTCTGAGGTCATAAGGTGATTTCCTCAAAATAATTGCTCTGCAATGGGAAACAACACATCAAATTTGCCGAAGGGAAAACAGGTCCTTCTTAAACAGGGGTCTCAAAAAAATGTTCAGAGCAATGTCAGAAAGCAATTGGGTTCCATGATTACCAAGGAGTGAACAGAAGAGGAATGACATACGGGGGAAAATACCCAAGCTAACACCATGAGTCTATCCCTGTGGGGAACCACTCTGGGCTGTGAGTGTCTGTGCCATCTGGCTCAACCCAGGCCAAGAAAACCAGAAGCAAAAGTACAGAGAAGTTCCAGACTGGCACTGGTGACTTGGGTTGTGAGTGTGTGTGTGTGTGTGTATGCATGCACACTTTTCAAACGTGTTCCTATGTGCACGGTTGCCTCATAGTTTCAAAGATGTGGGAGCTGTCGTTAGAGTTCTGTTTGCTCATTTTACATTAGCATCGTCGTCATTTCCATGTTGCAACCGTTTCAATAATTATCATTTATACTCTAACAGAATTTAATTATTCTGTGCTCTGTGATTGACTGCTATGGGTTCCCCTTTCCTTTTGTTTTATTACAAATAACCCTTCAATAAAAATCTGTGTGAACTTACCTTGTATTTGTTTTCAGGTTATTTCCTTGGGGTAAATCTCTTCAAATAAGAAAATGTTGGAGTCGTGTTTTCTCTTTAGCGTCCTGTCAATTGTAGGCAGTATTGATTAACTCTTTTCCGATGGTGACAGCGATGATGGTCTCAAGCCTCCTGACCCTCTCTGGGCTTCATAATTTTGTTAGATGTGTTGCTCTCCGTCAAGGTCTATGAAAAGAGCGTGCCACTCTGCCACCATGATTCCCTAGGCTGTTTGTGGAGCCATTTCTTTGGACACAACCCCTGACCAGCTTTAGTCCCTCAGCTTCTTGCCTGAGTGGAATTTGAATTCTTTCATCTCCTTATCCGAGTCCATTGTTGACTTATTCAAGAAATATATGGGTTAAAAATGAAAAAAACTCTGAATCTCTTTCACTTTAAAGATAACTGTTTCTGTGCCATGATTATAGCTAACTGGGATTAATAGAAATTGGTATCAGATTAGATTAACAAATATCAACCAGGGAAACAAAGAAGACGAGGTTGTTACCACAGTTGAGACCTGGGATGTTAGGAAAGAGTATATTCACCCTTCTGTCTTGGCTACATCCCTGTTCTGACCATGTAAGCTGGGCCCCAGAGTCCTCCACTGAGTAACAGGGCAGATTGTGGGACCTGCTAGGCAAGGTGGCAATAGAGTTCAGGAGCAATGGCATATGCACGGGTCTTCAGTGCTCCACCTGCTAAACAGTGAAGGGTAAGGAGAATGGATTTGCATTTCTCAATTCTGTAAATATGTTATCAGGCTGACAAATGCTTCTAAACACCCAGTCTTATTAGCCCAGGCTCCCAGCACTAACCCAGACACCCAGGGCAGGGTCAAGGGTGTCAGGTACCATCATTTTCCACTGAAGACTGATAAGTGGAAAGGAGGTAAGGACAGATATCCATCTCCCCCATGGAAAAAAGCCCTCTTCCAATGATCCTGAACCTCTGCTAAGGCAAGGGCTGGTTTGGCCCCATCAACTCTTTCTTCTTAGATTTAGGATTTCTCAGAGGCCCAACCATTTCTCTTCATCGTTGGGAAGAGAAAACGTTGTAGAGAGCCTAGCATATACTGAATGGCAAAGAAAGTTTTTGTTTGTTTGTTTACACTAAGGAATGAGTAAGGAAATCCATGAAACTCAGCTAGTCACCAGCATTCCCTGAGGCATCTTCGTTATCATCTGTCAGAGGCTCCAAAGCGCAAATTGGTTGAGACTGACCATGGGTTCTGAGCCCCTAAAACCCTCACCGATAATCACCGGAATGCCACAGGTCTGTTCTCAGCTCCCCGGGAGCACGCAGCTGCTGTAAAATTTCCATATGTGAACATGCACAGCTGTAAAGGGGAACAGCTACAGAGATATTGTCTGTGATCTTATGGGTGCAGAGCCTTGTCCCTCTGTTGCACCGCCGATCGCTGCTTTAAGTGATGTCCTTGAAACGGGGGCACAATCAAGGCGCTTGATAAAGTCAAACGCTCCACTGATCTAAACAAAAGGCAGTTTGAAGATGTCTGTTCAGCATCCAGGGCGGGGGAGGATGCTGTGGAAAGACATGCCACATCCTTGCTCCCTGCTTCCTTGGCTGAGGGAGTCGGCACATGAGAGTTGGGAAGGGACATACTATTTCTTGATGATTTTTTTTCCCTCAGGGACCAGGATCAGAAAGAATCCACCCCAAGGGTGGTTGGAGGGAAGAAAAATAACAAGGCTCATTGGTGTCTGGGGACTACCACATGGCTTTCACACGTGCTAATCACCAGAGCATGGCTTGGCTGTCTTGGTAATTTACCTAATATCTTCCTGACACCTTCGCTTCAGTTGTCCATCGTCACTGCAATGGCGGGCTCTTTCCTGGTGAGCTGAATCTTCCCATCCTTCATGTTCTCCCTTTCCTCCACCTCCTCCTCTTCTGTGGGCTTACCTCTCTCCTGCTTGTGGGTCTGGGGGGTTTCATAGGTGGAACAGGGATGAAGTGGATTTCAACATCATCTCTGTTCTTCTTGGCCAATTCCCATGCTCCTGTCAAATGATGAAGTATTAGGTCAATGGGGGTGTGAATGGAACTAAAGAGGAGAGTTTCCTTTGTGTATAATAAATAGAATCCTCGGGGTCAGGGAAGGGGGCTGCGTGATAGGTTCTTATAGGAGCACTCTGGAGAAGTGAGGTTTGCTGTTTATCCATTCATTTTTATTTTTTTTATTTTTTGGTTATTTTTCAAGACAGGGTTTCTCTGTAGCATTGGTGCCTGTCCAGGAACTAGCTCCTGTAGACTAGGCTGGCCTCGAACTCCCAGAGATCCACCTGCCTCTGCCTCCCAAGTGCTGGCATTAAAGGCGTGCGCCACCACCGCCCGGCTTGTTTATTTATTCTTGTGAACATAAATCACTTCATATTTTGTGTTGAATGTAAATTTGAAAATAGAAGGGAAACTGGATGATCAGTATTCAATTCACTGTTTCATATAATCCATAAATAAATAAATGCTAGAGACACAAGAGCCCAAGAAAGGAACCAAATCACAGTGCCAAGAACTTTCTAAGAATGTTTAAGTTGACTATGTCTGCTATGATTAGGAAAATAGAAAAAATAGGCGAGGAAACTTGGGAAGCAATAGTTTGATCTCCTCAGTACCATTTAGAGGTAAACATCTCTAGGAGATGGCTAGGAAATTTAGATGAAAACACCCAGGAAACCTGTTGCACAGCAGATATACTTTAAGGTTTTATTAATATATTATGAGCATCATTATTAAGTTTCTGACAAAGAGTTAAGAAAGTCAAGGTCACTAGGGAGAAAATGTTAGGAAATTGTATTTTGATATATATCTGGGTTTTAAAGACGAAAATTATTTAATTGAATTGGCTCTGATGGCTTTCTACAAACTCCATTCTTTTTCTTTTAAATTCCTATGTTATCATCTTCCCATCACATCTCGCTTTTATGATAGAGCAGAAAACACAGATAAATGGCGAAAACTGATGAATAGTACATGCTTTTAGCAAATGCTGCACAGAGGTCCAATATTTTACTTCTGTTTGTAGAGCTTTTGAACAAAGAGGATCTTAGGCTTCTGGCCCTCACCAAGGCAAACAGAGCTGAAGTTTTCAAATGAAGAGCAGTCAAGAATTCTGTCTATATCGGAATGGTGAGCTTTTGAATATTCACCACTTAGCTCTTCACTCAGATGGTTTCGGAACTTTCTAGAATCCTTCTCGCCTGATAATGGAGGCCATTAAAGTAGTCTCCAATGCCTTTTTCTTTTTTAATGAGAAAAGGCACATCGTTAACAAAGGACTTGCTCTGTGGAACACGCTTGCCAGGCATTTTTAGGCATCCTAAGAGCATCTGAATCCTCATGTGTAAGAGTTTGCGTTTCACAGGTACCCTGTGCTGCGAATTTCATTTACATGATCACACATATCCTCACTCAAGGTCCCGATCGGGGAAAGATATACATTCTCCTTTATACAGACAAGCAAAAGAAAGCTCACAAAGAGTGCAGTGACTTGCTCAAATCGATGGGGAAGACACAGATCAAGCATCATAAGCAGGCAAAGTCATATGTGTCAAGACAATGGCTGTTTATAGGACAACTTCCAATTTTATTTTTGGAGTCTTGCTTTGAAGGAATTACTGATCTAAAAAAAATATGGACCCACAAGAGTATCCTAGACAAATTCATTTATAACCATGCTTGAGCTAGCCTGATAACTTCTTTAAGTCAAGGCATTCAGTTGGTTTTGTTCATGTCTTCAAGGTCTTAGAGGAGGTTGAAACGGTGCCAATAATGCTTCACAGATTTGTGCTCAAGTATACCAAAAGTTGGGAGATTTCCACTGATTGTTGGGCTATTTAGGGGAGGGATGCAGGTATATTTCCTGCAGTGAGTATCAGCAGGTAGTACCCAGTCCATTAGCCCTAGCAACCCAATAGCACCTGTTAGATATCTATGTGTACCTCTCCCAACAATGTTTGTCCTCAGGGTTAGGGACATCATTTAGGGGTTGATTATTACTCGTATAGGGTTGGGGATTGGGGTGGAAATTATGTAGGCCCAGAGATCTCCTTGAAAAAAAAGAAAAAGAGGGGAAATTGAATGGGATAATAGGCAGATTAGTGTGAGCTTACTCACACTAATAATAATAATAATAATAATAATAATAATAGTGAATAATAGAGTGAATACTTGTGAGCTATTATTTATGAACAATTTACATTGATGTAGATTCTTGTATATTGATACAAGTTCAAATTATATTTGTTATATTAAATATGCTCCTATTTCTGTTAACAATAGTTGTATACCTATGCAAAGTTATTTTGTCAGATTGTATGCACGCATGCTTCTATCTCTGTTTTATACATTTTGTATATTGATACAATATTTAGGATATATTTATCATATTACATTATATTTTTACACCTCTGGTCAAGATACTTATACATTGTTTACATTTTGAGGTCATTGTCCTCATTCACTGCACAGTTGTTTAAGGATTGTTTAATTTTTTGATATGAAGTCTTAGTCTTTAAGTTATATAGGTATTAAATATTATAGGTCAATATTCATTCATGTTCGTCATACTTATCGTCAGACTAATTAGGTTCTTTAGGTACATAGAGATTGTATTCTGAATAGATAGGTAATCTTCAACCACTTCAAAGATCTGTAGAATATGGCATTTAAATAACTTAGGTTTCTGTTGACATGAGACATAATTGCTCCTGGTAGCACTGATGTATTCCCAAGAAAATGTTGAGCACTGAAGACACTCCACTTGGAGATTGTTTTCTTCTTGGCAAAACTGGTCTTGGGCAAGAAACTGCCCATACCTTGACCACTGACAAAACATATGTCAGGACAAGACAAGCAGGATACAAAAAAAAAAAAAACTGCCAAACCTTGCCAAAGACAGGGTAATATGGTTCTAAAATTTTTCCTGCCTCAGAAAATGGTCTGTCAGTTACTCTAGGCCTTAGCCAAAGTTGGTTGCTTCAACATTGCAAATGAGACTTTGGGAGATTGCCCAGGTAGCCAGTTGTCTCTGTCTACTGTACATTTTAGAAGCTGCTTGACTGCACTTCCTGCCTACTCAAGTAATATTATCTCCCTTCTCGGGCCTTCAATAGGGTTAAGGATTAGATAGTCGTAGTTACCTTCCTCTTATAAACTAATCAAGCCATTTCTAATACAAGACTTAGACTCTTTAGGATAAAATGATTATTAAAACATTAAGCATATGTTTCTTGATTAATATTGTTTATGCTGGTTGTAATTCTAATTTTTATACTTGATATCTGTTCTTATTGTATAAAGCTTTGTATTAGGTTTAGAAACACTTATGTAGACAAAAGAGAGGAGGCGATGGGAAACCTCCTTCAGCCAATGGCCTTTAAGAGGCTGGACCAGGCCGGACGGTGGTGGTGCACGCCTTTAATCCCAGCACTCGGAAGGCAGAGGCAGGCGGATCTCTGGGAGTTCGAGGCCAGCCTGGTCTACAAGAGCTAGTTCCGGGATGGGCACCAAAGCTACAGAGAAACCCTGTCTCGAAAAACAAAAACAAAAACAAAAAAAAAAAACAACAAAAAAAACAAAAAAAACAAAAACGAAAAAAAAAAAAAACAAGAGGCTGGACCAGGTTGGGGCCTGACTTTTGGGTACCCAAAAAGTTGCAGTCCTGCCTAGCTCACTCTCTTCTTCCTGCCCTCCAGACATTGATGCTGGACCCCATTCCTGTTCTGTGAGTTTTTTCTTTTAATAAAGAAAAACCTTAGTATACTCTATTTGGAGTTAGCTTGGGATTATTTGACTCATGTTCAGCATCACTTCCTGTTCCTCCTCATTCTAGCAACAGAAAGGGACCCATCCCATTTTGTATCTCACAACCCCATTTGGCTGTTTCTCCTTCCAAAAAAAGGAATAAGAGACTGTAGAGTACTGAGACTGAGTCCTGGTACCCCTTCCTCTATCAGCAGGCAGAGACATTCTATGGGCAGGGACTTTGCATTTCCCTGCTGACAGAGTAGTCACAGAGTGACTCTGGGCAGTCATAGCCAAAGCAGCAAGATGCCTGTTTGCCTCCTCTCTCCAGCCCTTGAAGCACGGATTCTAGCACAGAGCCAGACACACAGAACTCAGTAATTGTGTGGTAAGAACCCTGCTCAGTAGAAGCAGGGGACGAGTCAGTGTTTACATGTGTGACCCACCAGTTCTCACTGCTGACTTGATTTGAATCCCTTTGTCTCGGCTTCCCAAAGTACATGACCTCACATTTCTGCTCCTATACCTAGTGGACAGAGAAGGCATCAAAAGTTTATCACTCAAGAAGAGCAAGCATAAGTCTGGGAGACCCACCAGAGCAGGCTGAAGCAGACCCTTGAAGCTCCACATAAAATGTCTGTGGGATTCTATCACTGCAACCCTCTGTCTAGGAGTTCCACATCACTCCCAAGTCAATATATACTGTCCTGCTAGACTTATTGAATCATGCTTTCTTTTTGTTGGTGATGGGTTCTATTTCTGAGTTGATTTTGCATACATTAATCTGTTTTGCCTTCAGTTATTCATTCAATAAGGAGTTTGAGTGTCATATGTTCTGTGTGACAGTAGAACCTATTGTTTGGAATAGCTAGCAAAGCCAGAGAGCTGGGGACCATGACCAGGCCTTATTCATCAAGTCACTGCATCTCTATCAGAATCATCCACTTGTCAGGTCCTCAGCCGAATCAGCGCATCTCACACGAATGACAAGGTGTTTCGGTGAACATGAGAGAGGTAAAAGGTGGTTTGGAAATGGCTCTTGTTCTAAAGAGGCACACACTCTGCAAGATAGTGCTTTTTCCCGAAACAATAATACACAGGAGACTTAGAAATGTGCCTAGAGTCAACAAAGAGACATGCTCTATGTAACTTATGGTGTCTACGGCTCTTCTTCCCAGGAGCTAATAATTAGACCCATGGCAGTCAGCATCACGTCAAACTAATCTCCCCATCCCCTACAGCACCTTCCTTGGGATGTTCCCCAAGTAGGCACAGCCTAAGTGCCAGGAAATGTGACATTTCAGTGGCACTTCTAGTATCTTCCCTGTCAGAGATTCCAGGGCTGAATGTCACAGCAGTGTTGACCCAAGACAGCAACAGGGTGAGAGTCAGAGGCGAGATGCCAGTTAGTGACATCTTACCACGGAGTGGGCACCTGCTAAATGCTGGTTGAACACATCATTTGATCCTGACAGTAACTCAAGCAGGGGATGGGGGTTCTCATGCCTTTGTTGTATTGGAACAGCTGCTTGAGATGTTTGCAGGATTCTACAACTAGGTACTGGCAGACCCACAATCCTTCCCCCAACAAAAGTTAGTCTGTTTATGGACCATGTAGGCTGGCCCACCGGCTCCATTCACAGGCATGAACATCTAGATAGATTGTTATGCCAGAAGGTGCATGACTGCTGCTCACAAGGGATTCAAACTTCTGTCATACACAGCAGGCAGGTTGCACTTTGGAAAGTTCTGGTTTTCTTCTTTTAATTGGCACCTAGCATTTAAACATTCTTATAAAGTCCCTGTGACAATTCAGACTCGTATATAATGCATGTTAAAAGTGTCTTATTTTCTCGATTGACTGACATTAGCTATAGTACTACCAGTTCCTCCCAAGAATTTTCCTCGTGCTCCAAATATGTTATTTTTTTCCTAATAACTTAAGTTCTCAGCATCCAATGTTGCTTTTTTTGTTGGTGATGTAAACATCAGGTTCTATTTCACACTTGATAAAAATGCATCATCCCAAACCATGCCAAAACACCAAAAAGTAAAACAACATTAAGAAAACAGAAAGCAGTTGCCCTTCTGTGGCCTGCTCCTCCTCTTCCCATGAGCTTATGCCTGGAGAACAACTTTCAAACTCATCGTTGGCAAATGCAGAAAAATTTGAAGCCCTGAGACATTTACTGTGGCTTTTTTGTTGTTGTTGTTACCTGGGATGTTATGGAAGTTACTTTATTAGGATGGGAGTTTATGTTGTAAATTGAATTAAGGCACAAATATATACAGTTCATTCTGTCTTTTAGCATGGCCCCACTCTTACTTTCTCTTGTGATAAAGAAAACTATTAGCTCCTGTCAGAACTGCAAGGAGGGAGATCATTTTTATTGAAATAAGAAGGAAATGATGGTGTCAGGCAAAAAGTCCGAGAGATAAAATATTACATCTAATAAACACGCTACATATGGGATTCGACAAGAGGTCCTTGAATTACGGAACAACAGCAGCTTCAGAAAAACAATAACATTAATATTGAAAAATAATGACTTGGGCTTTCATCCTGAAGAAACCTGCATTTTAATAACAGGAAGGAAGTCAAGAGAAAGGAGAAAAGAGCTTCATGAAACCCAGTCCATTGGAGGAATTGACAATGGTGGATCACAGTGCCCAAGACAATGAAGGATTCCAAATAAAATCCTATATTGAGAAGTGGGAGGCATTAAATACACTGAAGAAAATTAAGCACAGACAAGAGGAGTCTAATTAAGATGGGCAAAAAAAGAATTCAAAAGAACATATGGAAAATGACTCTGGCACAGATGCGAGCTGTGTTTATCAGTTTTCCATCCCTGCAACACAATTCCCAAGGAGAGGTAATTTAAAGGAGAAAGGACTTACTTTGGCTCACAGGTTTATAGGTTCTAGTTGTACTTGGACTGGGGTGGGGCAGGAAGGTGAGGAGCAATAGGATGGCTCAGCTGATGGGCAGGCAGATGCAGAGGGAGGGAAGGAAGAAGCAGCCAAAGGCAGAACAAGCCTTCCAGAGGCACACCCTTCGGTAATGATGATGTTCTGACTCCAACCAGCTCACAGGTACTGACAGCCACCAAGCTATGAAGTCAGGAATCAATTACTCTGTTGAAAATGTTTTGGGTGCTTCAAGACCCAGTGGCCTCTCTGGATGGACCAGCTGGTGAGCAAGCCTTCAACACATGGGGATAGTACTTCCTATCCAAGCCAGGCATGGTAGACCGATGGTGGGGAGTGACAATGGATGGGAGAGTGGTTGGCATATGACTGTATTTTCATATACACATAAAGGAGGGAAATGGGAGGCGGTGGTGGGGAAGAGACAGAAATCTTTAATAAATAAATAAATTAAAAAAATTCCTGCAGACAATTTCCTCTCTTATTTTGCTCCTTGAGGACATTAGGTAAGTTGTGAAGACTCATCTTGATCTTGAGGGTGTAAGGGTAACCACTGGCATTTGTCTGCCTATAGCCTCCAGGATTAGCTCCTGACAATGCCCAGAGATGTCTCTGAAGGCCTGAGTTGTCACAATTGAGAGCTGAAGGTTTCTCATATTCTCTCTTTCTCCCAATAAGAGAGTCCACCTTGTCGGTCCAATTCCATATTCAGGCTCCCCTGGCTCACACCAGGCCTCCAAACAGGCTTTGTGTTAGCCGGGGTCTGATTCTTCATGAGGTCCACAAATACTTTTCTAAAAGAAACTTCACATTATGACGTCAACAATGATAAGAGTCCATGAGGAGTCACAACAGGTATGAGATCCAAGTTCATCGTATCTCACATAAGGTCTTTGATGCAGCAAAGACTCCTCAGAGGAAGGCATCCCACTCAAACTAAAGAAAGAGACATTTGGGGAGAGGTTTTCAAGTCAGGAAGCTTTGTAACAGAATGGGTGGTGGGAGCCGAGGGTAGTGATGCCTTACTGGAGGAAGCAGGCTACTGTGGGTGTCTCCTTTAGATGCCATTCAAATCTGTCTTGCCTCAAAGTCTGTTAAGTTGTAGGCTATCCCAGGGAACTTATACTACTGACAACTGATAATCAATTTAATCGCTTTTCTTTTGGCTGTACCAAAATGCCTAGCAAAGGCTGCTTCAAGGACATGCTGTTTTATCTCACAGGAAGAACAACCCACCCTGGTGGGGAAGCCATGATTGCCGGGATAAGAAGCAGTTGGTTCCATGGCATTGCAGTCAGGAACAGGGAGGTGAACACTGGTGCTCAGCTCACTTTCTCCTGTTTATTCATCCTGAGACTCCAGCCCAGGGAATGATGTCACTCACAGTTGGCTTGGGTTTTTCTCACCTCAGTGAACTTAATTTAGAAACTCCTGCACATGTCCAAAGGTTTGGCTTCTAGGTAGTTCTCCGCACCTATGAAGTTGACAGACTTAACTACCAAGTAATTTCCTTCCTCGTGTATTGTGGGTGAGGAGCAGCCTTTATGGCTCCCCCCCACTACCTGCTAGTACCACTTCTTTCCCCCAACCCATCACTCTTGTCCTAACAACCAACCCTATATTTAGACACCGCAACCTGTCTCCTGGGGATAAAACTGGCCACCATGGAATAGCGGAGAACCCTAGGGCTTTGCATTCAGTCCTGAAATGCTGCAGACTCCACTAAGACTGCAAACTGTTGGCTGGTAGCTATTAAATTAGTCAGAATGAAAAAAGACCCATTCCACCCCGTCTCCCCTCCCTGCCACTGGAGCGCAGTTGCTATATCTGCAGCACGAGTGACCTTGGCATTTCTTACCATTGATCACTCGTTTCCAAGAAAACGTAGCGGGGGAAATCCCACACATGAGAGACTGAGGCCTCTGCACCCCCTTGGGTTACAATTTCCTGCCTGTCTCCTGGGCTTTAGTTCCCACAAGATGAATATCTTTTGCACTTGACAGGACTACTGAGAAACTCCTCATTTGCTCAACACCTGCTGCCTGCACGGGGAGAGACTTGTTTAGTTTGAACAGAATTCTGTGGTGTGGGTACGCATACCCACAGCTTGCCCAGGGTGAGCAAAAGTGGATTCTGATGATAAGAAAGTTTGGCTTTCACTTGTACCCTGCCAGAGTCTGTGGAGCCAATGGCACCGAAGGTCTGCATCTATCGTCCACTCCATTTGATCTTCAACCTCTTGGTACCCATCATTTGTGTTCAATTTGTGCACATGTATTTGCCCCCTCTCTCTAATTACAAGTTAAAATAAGGCTAGCAAGATGGTTCAACAGATAAAGACATATGCTGCCAAGGCTGATGGCCTGAGTTTTATCCCTAGAACCCAAAAGAAGTTGAAGAATGAGAGAACCGACTCCATCAAGTTATCCTCTGACCTTCACACACGTTCTGTGATATGTGTGTAAGCCTCCCTTCATAATAATAAGCACATTTTTACAATTGAATACATACATAAATATGTAATGATAATAATCAAAGAAAAAGAGGCTATCAACTGAGAGTAGAGGAGCACGGGAGTGGTTGTGGAGGGTAATTGGAAAATGCTTCCTTGGAGGATAGAAAGGGAGGGCAAAGTGAGGTAATCCTATTTCAATTAAACAGGAAAACTTTATAAAACCTAAAGAATAAAACTAAAATTGATCCTTGTCAAGGTCAAATGGTGAGTTAACGAGGAAGTTCAAGTTTTCCCTTTCCTTTTTGTGCTTAGGGATGGCGTGTGCATTGTTAATTCTCACGCTCAGCTGCCTGGATTTGGAGTCACTTGGGAGACACACCTCTGCACATGCAGGTGAGGGTATTTCCAGAGAGGGCTGTCTGAGGAGACAAGATGCACTCTGATGTGGGAAACTCCACCCTATGCGATGAGGTCCTTGGCTAAATTAAAAAGAGTGAGTGGGACAAGCTGAGCAGCATCACTCATCTCTCTGTTACCTGACTGCAGGCTCAGTGTGACCACCCGCCTCATGTTCCTACTGCTGTGCTTTCCAACCAGAAGCTGATATCCCTTCAGAAGCGATGAGCCCCAACAAACCCTTCCTTCCATAACTTGCTTTTGTCAGGCATTTTGTCATGGAATGAGGAAAGTAACTCATATATCATAATAAAGGGTTTTCTAAAACTCTACTTCCCATGCTTCCATAAAGAATAAGCTGTCCATTTTATGATTCATTCCAGTCTATGATCAAATACTATTTTCCAACTGCTTGGCCTTTTTAGTTCAAACTGGTCTGTTTCCTTTCCTCTCACTAAAACAGTCTGAGTCACATGTGGGAGCTCTGAGAAGTGACACCTAGCTCCCTGAACGCCCTTGTTGGAGAAGATGGTCTTATTGCTGACCTTTGGCCTCTGTCCTTGGCCTCCCTTGTGGGTAGGGCCAAATCTCAGCAAGCCTAGGGCCCATGTTCCCTGGTGCTTTGTAGTCCTCACCATCAATGGTTCTAAGATTCCAGAGTGCAGCTACCGAGGCACTCAAAAGTATGTAAGCAAATACTCTGTGTTGCAGTGATATTTCATTTGTTTTTTAATAAATAAAGCTTGCCTGAAGATCAAAGAGTAAAAAAAGCCCCACTGATCAGCCTTACACGCCAGGCAGTGGTGCATACCTTTAATCCCAGCACTAGAGAGGAATATAAGATGGGAGGAGACAGCTATTACATACAGTGTCATTCTAAGATTCTTGGAGGCAGGATCGCCATTTCAGACTGAGGTAGAGTTGAGAGCTGGCTGTTTTCTGTTTCTAACCCTCAGGTTGAATTCCAGTTTCTGTCTCTGGGTTTTTATTAATCGTGCTACACCGTGTCTCACAAAACCCTAGGAGAAATTGTGTAACCGAGTTTCTTGTATCTCACAGACCCTAAGAGAAATGATTTAAAGGAAGAAAGATCTATTTGTACTCATGGTTTCTGAAATTTCAGGTCATGGTGGCAGGGCTCCATCCCATTAGATCCCTTTCCTTTGAGCCTGTGGTGAGGGGGATGGCGGAAGTAGAGAGCGTGGTTGAGGAAAGCTGCAGACACCAGGGAAGCTGAGGACGATGTCAGCTCCCAGTGCTTCCCTAGGTGACTGCTCTGGGGCAGTGCAGAGTTACATGATGAACAGAAGGGCTGTGATTGCTTGGATAAAGTTACTCAAAAACATCCCTAGCCTTCTGCATTCCTCACTTGGTTTCCACAATGACCACATTATTGTTATTATTACTATTACTATTAGTAGCAGTAAGAGTATTAACTGTATTTTTGTGTTCTTGTGAATGTGTGTACATACAGAAGTCAGAAGACAACCTGTCTGTTGTTCCTTGGAGTACATCTACCACTTTCCAAACAGTCTTTGAATTTTATACACATGTATAAAGTGTCTTGGTCACATTTATCCCCTGTCCCCAGCAGACTCCCACTGAACCATCCTGCCAGTCTTTCCCACCTTGTTCTTTTGAGACAGGGTCTGCCACTGAACCTGGAGCTTATCACCTCAGCGAGATGGCTGATGTGGGCTCTATGCCATGAATATATTTTATTATCATTGATTAATAAGCCATTTTGGCCAATGGTGCAACAGAGTAAAGCCAGGTGGGAAATCCAAGCAGAGATATATAGGAAGAGTAGGTGGAGTCAGAGATGCCATGCAGCTGCCAAAGGAGAAAGACACTGCCAGAACCTTACTGGTAGGTAGGTCACAACCTCATGGTGATGCATTGATTAATAAAAATGGGTTAATTTAAGATGTAAGAGTTAACTAGGAATATGTCTAAGCAATTGGCCAAATAGTCCTATAATTAATATACTTTCCATGTGATTATTTGGGTCTGGGCTACTGGGAAACACAAGAGCAGTCTCTGTTTACAGATGGCTGACCAATGCAACCCTAGGGTACACCTGTCTCCACCCCCAGATTTGGGGTTACTGGTCAGTACCACCACACTCAGTTTTTTAATGACACTGCTGGGGGTCAGTCCTTCTTTGGGTCTTCATACTTTGGCAACAAGAATATTCCAACAGACTCTCCATCCCATGCCACCTAGGCCTTCTGCCAGCAGGTAGGATATTAGCAGATACTACCTCCAGCCTTGACGCTGAACCAGGAGCCCAAGTAAACCTCTGTCTTTATGCCTTACCCTGGGGGTAGTTCTGTACTTTTAGAAACAGAAAAAGGACTTAGACAGAAAGTGCCCAACATTGTGACAAACTGCCAAATGATTTCCCAAAATAATTGTACCATGTCATGGTTCCCTCAACAGTGTCTGAGTGGACTGCTTGTTCCAAATTTTCTATAACATTTCTACAATTTTTTTAGATCTTAGCCGCATGACTCTGATGGATTTTAAGGTTTTAAAAAGTTATTTTCGTCATTTATTGTAGTTGTGTGTGAGTGTCTGTGTTTGTGTGTCTGTGTGAGGGCTTGTGTATGTGAGTGTAAGTGACTGCAGAGGCCGGAAGAGGGAGTCAGATTCCCCTGCAGCAGTAGTCCCAAGCAGTTGTGCGCAACCTGATGTGGGTGCTGGATACTGAGCTCAGGTTCTCTACAGGACTTGCTCTTATCGACTGCTGAGTCATCTCTCCAGCCCCAAGGATGTATTTCTTTTTTTATAGTTGAATTTAAGTAATGTGCTTATATTCGCTTTATGTTTGGATGTGTACATATATCATTTTCATTAAATGTGAATATTTTTCTTCTAGTATTTTTCTTTTTCTGTGTAGTAAGCTAGACCCCATCACACAACCTCTGAGATAGCTTCCTCTTGCTATTCACACCCTCTTTAGTGGTCTGCCCAGCTCAGCTGATGAGATCTCTAGAGTCTCTAGAGTATAGCAGATATGATAGAATATCACTTCTGTTTTCTGTTATCTATCTATCTATCTATCTATCTATCTATCTATCTATCTATCTATCTATCTATCTATCTATCATCTATCTATCATCTATCATCTATCTATCTATCTATCTATCTATCTATCTATCTATCTATCTATC
>JABTXL010000483.1:2186852-2226526 GCA_025134845.1 Neodon shergylaensis | reverse complement strand
ATCTATCTATCTATCTATCTATCTATCTATCTATCTATCTATCTATCTATCTATCTGTCTATCTAGACTCCCTCTCTCTGTCTCAGTCTCCTTCTTTGTGGCCATGAAACAAATCAGCTGCCATGTTGTGAGGACACTCAGGTGACCCTAAGAAAGCTATGTTGGGAGAGCTTCAGTAGAGCATACTTGTGCCTGCAGCCTGGCACCAGCACTGGACACCCACTTGAAACAGCATCACGGGCAAGATGAAGGAGCCTGCCTCAGTTAGGATGGCAGGCATTCCCAACTTTCAGGAGCCACACCAGGTCGAGAGCACTGTAACGTGGAAGACTGACAAAACTTGCTTATCGAACACTGGAGAATCATTGTGGCCACTCCGACTTTCCTTCCACTCTATACCCACATGTTAGGCTGACTGAAGTCAACCCACAGCTCAGAGACACACGAGTCTATCCCCACCCCGGTCCTGTTTCCCTGTGCTTTATTTTGACAACAACCTGTTGACTAAACCTTACGTTTGGTGATGTTCCTTCTGCACTATTTTATACTCCATTAATCACATCCAGTGTACTTCTAAGTTTAGACTTGTGGTTTTCATCTCTGGAAATCTAGAGTTTTGTCTGAAATTCTATCCTGTATTGGTGGATACTGAGCAGTTCGCTCTTTCAGACAGGAGCAGTGAGGGCAGTGTTGTTCCCAGAGACATGCTTTGGGGTTCTACTCAGGCATTCCGCTGTTCGGGGCACACAGGACCTCCTCAGACTCTTCCTGGCACAAACCTGTGGGCTCTGCTACCCTCCGCGTTACTGGTTTGCTTCAGGATCTTGACAAGGTGGTGATGCCCTGCAATGCGAAAAGCCATGAAATCTGACAAGGAAGATGAAAATGGGTGAATATTATCTCCGTGGAAAAACCTCAGCCCTAACAATAGCAGCAATCAGTGTCCTTTCTTCAAGAATTTCACCCAGGATCTTCCTGCTTCCAGATAACCGTGTCCTCTCCGCTGTGGTGGGGTTTCTTTTATTCCATAATTCATGTTCTTTCGCAATTATTCTTTCCAAGACTTAACCTTATTTCAATTAAAAACACACACCCTATTAATTGAAACACCAGATGAGCGCAATTGATAATTCCTCTGTAAATATTTCCCTCTTGGTTCTTCAGGTGATTATTAGTTAAGCTTTGGGAAACTGCTCGGCGCTCCAAACCAAACCATAATTAATAATAACCGCTTGCATGCGCACAATGTTCACAATATAGAGAGCTCCAGGACTGTTTCCATTATTTGATTTCTTCTTCTTAACCCGCCTATGAAATGGCAAGGACTAGGATTAGCCAGTTCCTGTGTCAGCTAAGGCTGGGGATGATGATGACATGTGCCCAGTGTCACACCGAATCTAGGACTGGAGATGCAGTCAGCTTTCTGTGCTCTGTCTGCTTAGGGCTTTTATCACATATCTTCTGGATGTGATAAGTCTTGTTATGTGATGCTAAGTGGGTGAGGTGAGTCTGGGTTTCTAGAGTCAGTAACACAGGGAGTAGACCGGGGGGGGGGGTCTGATCATTGTGCATCTTCTGAGTGATGTCCCATGGCTCTATCTGTGCCTTCAAGAGACAGGAGGGTGGAACCCCCTTCCCACCATGTCACCAGCCATGCAGAGTCCTGAGCTAACTGCAGGAAGAGCAAACCTCATTCTTGAAATGAGACAACTTTGAACAAAGAAGTCCGCTAACCTGGTTCAAGTCTATATAGTTTTATCTGAAATAGCAGAGTCGTACCTTGTTTCCCTTCTTTCCCTTCTGGCTCATCTCTAAAGTAACCTGGGCAGCCTCTGACACTGCTGAACCAGGAGGGAGGCATTTGATTCAGATTCTGGAGCCTTGTTTCCTGTTTTCTTATAAGCAAAGCTCAGTCAGCTCTGGGTCACCAAAGCCAGGGTCACAGACTGGACCTAAATACACTGTATTTTCTCCAGCACGTTTCCCCGGGGGCCTGTGTCAATCTGTTCTCTCTCATTGAGTGCCTGCAGGGGCGTGTCCAAGGTGTAGATTTGAAGATGGTCAGTGGAGTCAAATTTTGAAATGGACAGTTGCCACCTGTATGGTTTTTGGAGATATCACTTAATCTCCTCAAGCCCTGCTTTATCCTTAGAACAAGTTCAGTAACCATTGCGTTTCTTGAGAGTCCAAGCTCACAGCATGGTGTTTGGTGTGCTCCTGCTTCTGAGGTCATAAATCTACCGATTGTTCTGTCTGCACATGCAGGAGTAGTGAAGAAGCCTTCTGGGGTCTCTTTTTCAGGATATTATTTCCACCCCTGAGGGGTCCAACTCTTGTCTTAAGAACCTCCCAGAGCTCCGTCAACCAACAACACATTACCTGTGTTTAACTTACAACTTGAATTTCAGGACGGCACAGGTAGTTAAGCCAAGGCAATGAGAAATAGCGTGCACAACCCAGCTAACTTCCAGGGCCTTGAGTGCTACTGTCCGGATGAAGAATTACATTCACGCACAACATTTCAGCAGCTGACATGAAGCAGAAAATGCTTTGGGTCTTAGCTGTTCTCTTAAAGAAATGTCAAAGGTTGAAAACTACCTAATTAATACACATCAAATAATTAATACACATCAAATGCCTCTCAGTCCCACTCTCCCCATCACTGTCACTTCAGAATTCCTCAGGAGCAGATTCTCAATGTTTTCATCCTCCTCCTCGCAGTTCTAAACACAGCCCACAGAACTCATCCTCTGTCTTCTTCTGCCCTCCCTATCTCAGTTCTGTGTTAAGTGGATCCTATAGTCTCTAATTTTCCCTGCACCTTCTCCACCCAGCTAATTGAGAGACCCTTTGCAACAGAGTTCAAGCAATAAGACTGTGGTGGCTCAAACTTCAATCCTGGTTAAAGGGCAGACATGTTCAGCCATGGCCCCCTAACACATACTTGGTACCGTGCTGTATGGCCAGTTAGAATTCATTGAGTGCTGCCCATGGCTTCAAGTGGACAGGAAGCTTCATGGAGTTCAGGACCATGGCTGGTGTGGATTTCAGCCTGAGAACTTAGAATCACCGTCCCATGAACAAACACCAGTCAGTTCCATTTGGCAGTGATGTGGTGCTCTTTCTGTGTGCCCAGCAGACTCTCAGATTTAACATGGAGAAGACAAAGCCATTATCTCTGAGTGACACAGGCCAACAAGGACCTGAGTGGAAAATTACAACCACAGCCGTCGTAATAAACCTTCGATTCCACAGTCTCCTGTTTCTCCAGGGACTTGAGGCAGTAGAACTGTCTCACCCTGGGACATCCAGGGAATGGTGGTTGTCTGGAACCAGCTCAAGCTCAGAGCTACCCTGGGCAGCAGCCACATCTCTATCTTTGCCCCAGCTGGCTAGTTTTGGGTCAACTTGACACAAGTTAGAGTCATTTGGGAAGAGGAACTTTCAATTGAGAATATGTCCCCACTGGGATGACCTGTGGACAAACTGCTTGCACATTTTCTTGATTCTTGATTGATGTGGGAGGGCCCAGCCCACTGTGGGCAGTGTCATCCCTGAGCAGGTGTTTCTGAGTTGTCTAAGAAAGAAGGCTGAACAGGCCAGTAAGCAGTGCTTCTGTGTGGTCCGTGCTTCAGTTCCTGCCTCCTGCTTTTTGCCTCAAGTTCCCACCCTGACTTCCATCAGTGATGGGGCACGACTTGAGAGCTGCCAGCTGAGCTAAGCCCTTTCCTCCATAAGTTTTAAATGATGCTTTCTTGCAGCTGTGGAAACTCTAAGATGCATTCCTTGTTGCCTTCAACCAAGGGTGCTCCTCAGATATTGCAAAAAGAGGTTCTGCAGCTCAGGTACCTGACTCAGATACCAGTATGAAACTGTGGCTTGAGGAACAGTAGGCAGGAAGTAGGAGGAGGGTCTCCAGACCTTGGGGGCTGCGCCATTGCAGCCCACTTGAAAGACACATCGGTGGGGATGGGAGGAAAAGACTGACATAAGTGGGCTGGGGACCTGTCAAGCTTGAGATGCTTAATAGCTCAAGAAATACTAATCTACATCACTCCTTTCTTCACATGGGCAAACAGGCTATAACAGTTTAAGGTATTACAATGAGGAAGGGTGAGGGCCATTTCAGAATATGAGCAACTCCCTCTGGCCAGAGGCCAAGGAGTCCGGTGGATACCAGTGAGACACTCAGGTCCCTGAAGGTCCCATGGGCTGTGCTCCCTGCCCATGGTAGAGGATCCAACAAGGGCAGATGCCAGGTAGATGATCCAGGAAGTGCTTTGCGAAGGTAATTTTGGAGGTGTGGCAGGATGTACCGGTGAAAGGAGACAGTCTGTGTGATGACAGTCCTTGTCTGGTAGCTAGGCATTTTAACAGCCAAGACAAGACAGGCAGAAGAGACAGGGAAAGTCACTAACACGGTCAAGTTCTTAGAGCTGGGGGACACATTGAAGAGATTAGTAAAAGAGCGGTTGTTGCACGAAGTGACCCATTTAGGGGGAGCAAAAAAAAAAAAAAAACAGAATTACCATGTGTGATGACACTCAGGCATCTCACAGTGACAAAATATTAAGCCAGAACAAGGATAATGCCATTAACTCTATAAGTAAAGAGACAATTCTAATAAATGGGGTCACTCAAGCAAAGAAGACATTATGGTCTTATTGGAAACCCCCGTGTAATCGGAGACATTGCCACTGTATTTAAGTGGCCGCTTTATCGCAGAGTCAGGGGAAGGTCAACATCCATTAGCTACACCACAATAATAGCCAACAAGTGCGAGCCGCGAGGCTGCGACGGAGGGAAACGATGTCTGGCTGCAAACAGGCTCTCATCTCCATCCCGAGCAGGGTTATTACAGCAGCAAGGAAAAGAAAACACTTTCCTTCCTCAAATTTATGAAAGGAACTTAACTACCGCTTACTGTAGGCAGAACAGAGCCTGAAAGTCAACACAGCCCCTTTCTTCTCTGCACTTAAAGACAACCGTCAGGCATGGGGGTGACAGGGATCTCACTGCTGTCTTTATACAGAACACGAAATGCTTTAGGGAAAAGTTATTGCTTAATACAGAGATGGGATTAGATTCATAGTCATGACATTAGGATGTTTATGTGTTTGTGTGTCTGTCTGTTTGTGTGTGTATATGTACACACACACATGCATAGGTTCCCAAGTGACCAAGGTGTACCGACAAGCTGTTGAACCACAGGCATAGTAGGAGAGAGTGTGTCCTCTGAAGCCACACAGACCTGTGTTCAAATCCCACATCATCTACACTTAGACACTGTGTGGCCTTGGAAAAGATTCTTGACCAGTATTGGCTTCAGTTTCCCCCATGGCATTCATCCTGTGGTATCATCGTGAAGATTAGCAGACATGGAGCACCTAGAACTAATGGATATAATGTACCTAATAGTATCTGCCGCTATTTCATGAGAGTCTTAGATCAACTAGTAAAATAATGGGCCCTGTCTTCAATGCTTGGGTATAGTCCTAGTTAGCATTCGTCGCCACCTTGACACAACCTAGAGTCAGCTGAGAGGAAAGCCTTGACTGAGGAATTGCCTAGATAAGATTGTCCTGTGGATATGTCTGTGTGGAACTTGGGTTTTCCTACTTTGAGGTAGGAGGGTCTCACCCACTGTGGGTGGCACATCCCTACATAGGTGGCCACAGGCTGCATAAGAAAGCAAACTAAGTGAGAGTTCCTGCCCTGGTTTGCCTCAACGTCTGCCTTGTTCTAGCCAGTAACTGCAAGAAACCCTTTCCTCCTTACGGTGCTCTTGGTCATAGTCATTTGTCACAGCAACAGAAGGGACGATAGAACAGGATTCTAGAGTTTGCTAAATACAGCATTCAACCTGGAAGAAGTGTCCATCCCATGTGGGGCTTGAGAGAATTCTCTAAAAGCATCACCGTTGTGTGTGAACCTTAGGCAGCCTGCTCCCTTCTAGCCTGCTATGCACAGACCTGGTGATAACAGCTTGGAGGTTCAGAGAGTCCAAGTGACTTGTCCAAGGTCACCAATTATAACAGCCCTGTTAAAAGCAAGATTTGGGATTCGTAGATCATTCTCTGGAGTAAGTTCTTCTTTAATGGTGGGCGTTGTTTAGACAGCTCTGGGAGCTGAGCAGAGGTCAGGGGTGGGGGTGGAGCCTGGCAGATGACTAGGCAGCAGCTCCTCTCTCTCTGTTCTGACAGCTCACATGGATGGAGCAAAGTCAGCTGTCAGCCAGAGGTTTCCAGCACTCAGCTTTCTGGAAAGCACCGTGCAGGCTGCAGAAGGATGCCCTTAAGGAGTTCATAGTTTAGCCAGACACAGAAAATAAATAATTCAAGGACCAATTCATGGGGACAATAGGGTAGATCACTTCAGTGAAGTAGGAGGCGAGGTGTGAGGGGCATTTATCACCTGTTAGTTGCATGTTGGCATTTTCTAATGCACTCCAGACCCATGGACACATGTTCTTTGCCTTTTTTAAAAATAGATAATTAAAATGTAAAAGCAAAGATCATGAAGCATTTGGCTTAGTTGCTAAGATGCCAAATTTAGATTTCACACCAAGGTCTTTATTTTTCTGATGCTCTTGATGTGTGGGAAGATACCTCCAAGACAAGCATTCATTGGGTTTCAGCCCGACAAGGGCCTATAGGTGAGGTTAGCTCTCTGTTTGCCTCAGTCTGATCTCTCCTCCTGAGAGGTCCCTTATAACACCAACCGACATCCTAAGAAGAATGAGGAATAGATCATATATCCAGAAAGTATGTCTGGGACTATCGGAAAATGTATCATCATACAAAGCACAAGATCATATTCACATGACGGATGCAGACCAACAAGGACATCCACGTTGCTCACATGCAGCATGTGTTTCCATGATGAAGCAGGGCAGTCTAACAACCTTAGCAGGAATAAGAGGAATGCACACACTCACGGTGCTACAGAACGGTGCTCTGATGACTCTCAGCTCCCTGGTTCCTGCGCCTCTTGCCTGCACTTTCATAGGCTGGCATGTGACTCCTGACTTCACCTCAATCGTGTTCTTCAGCACGGAGCTTCCTAAGACTGGCTTGCCACCTGCAAAGCCAGACTAGTGTCATGGACCTCCCAAGATTTGGGACAGGATCCCACGAGGAGCATCCAGGAAAGTGTGGGTGGTTGATAATCAAGCCATGTGAGTCGACTGTGAGCTTAAATGGGTGAGGTGTCAGGCACTCATCGCACTGCTGTGACAAAATGCCCGTCCAAAGCGCTTGAAGGAAGAACGAGTTGATCCTGACTCGCAGTTGCTCCTTGTTGAAGGATACAGTCCGTCGTGGTGGGGAGGGCATAGCTGCAGGAGCTTGAGGCAGCTGCAGGCATTGCATCTACAGCCAGGAAGCTGAGATCGGTGCATTCTCAACTCACCTTCTCCTTTTTTATTCAGCCCACAATCCCAAACCGTGGAATGGTGCCGTCACGGTTAAGGTGGGTCTTTCTCAATTTATTCAGTCTATAAAATCCCTCACAGACACACCCAGAGATCCGTCTCCAAGACGATTCGAGATTCAGCATTAACTCTTCCAGGCAGGAAAAGGATATCTAAGCCTGTAGCTATCACTGGGAACATTATGACTTTTCTCAAAGAGGCAGAAGAAAACAGGCTTAGGCAGGGTAAGTACACAATGGCCTCCATGTCACCTGGCAAGTCAGACATGGGAATATATATTCAATGAGGGCCTGTCAGTCCTTTCTGCTGTTCCTGTCTTTTGCCCTGCCCTTGACTCTGCAGGTTTGAGAACTATGGTGGTGAGCACCAAGCCCCTGATACAGTGGGGGTGACCCCAGCCTGAGGTATGAGGCTTCTTCCCCCTTCTACCAGATTTTCCTTCACAGTTGTTCCCCAGTGGCCCTGAGCCTTCAATCTGTGAGGTCCTGGCAGCACCCAGACCTCAAAGACACAGCTGAGTTTCAATGATGAAATAAAATAATATTGTAAGACCTACAGCAGAAATTGGGGAGAACACATCTGAAGGACACCATGGAAGCATCCAGATGACGACTGAGTCTACCTGAAGCAATACTGCCACCCTGTCACACTGATCTGCTGCCTAGGGTGCTTCCCTTGACCCACTTCTACCTGGGGTCCCCTTCTGAAGCATAAAATTCTAGGCAATGAATGATAGCTCCTTTTTCACACGGGGGTGAAATGAGAACATCCTAGAAGAGGCAGAGTAAGGACCAAAGGCAGGTGAGCATCATTTTGCGTCTTAATCCCAACCACCTTGTCCTCTGATGGATGAAAACATCCATCGTTTCAGCAAGCAGAACCACGTGGCGTATAAGTACTGATCTGGGATAGTGAGACAGACATGGGGGGTCTGTGTCTGGTGACTTGAGTTTCAATAAAGCAGGCCACAAGAGGTGTTAGCACAGTCTGCGTAGCCAGATGGAAAGTGACCCTTCACAGTCAGGATCCCCAAAGACAGGCTGGCTGGAGATCTGGGAAGCAAGGAACAGGAATGAATACCCACAATTGCAACACACAGGCCATCCATCAGCGGGCCTTGAGCAATGAGACTCTTAATGCATCCTAGAATAGCAGGTGACATGGTCTTGGTGTGACTTAAACATAGATAAGTGATCTTATGAGATTTTGGGTGCCACTGTGTGATATTTCCTAGCTAGATTTAAAGCAGTGTCTATTGACCCCAGATAAGGCATCTATGATAGACCAGAGAAATGGTCCCACTCAAGTCCAGCTTTGTGAACAGTGAGTATATCAAGGTGACTCACAGAGCACGCACAACCCAAAGACAGCTGCAGAACTGAGAAGCCCACCCTGACATGGTGCTATCTCAAGCTCCCTGCAGGACTCGGGAACAGCTTGAATGGTCAGATCATCTCCTCTGCCAGGCAACTGCTATTGGCCTCATAGTTTCCAGTCTCATGAGCTTCTGCCCTCCCTCCAGAAGGGCATGTTTCCATTTGGAAGGGCTACCTCGACAACAGATGAGTGTAAGGCCCCACACTGCCGGGTGACTGGGTAGACTATCTCTCTGGAAGAGGAAGAAGCTGATCCTTGTATGTCACTTTTCCTTTAGGTCTTTTCAGTGTCCTTTGTACGTAGGATGTGACACACACGCAAAAATAATGCCTTTCATATAGCTTTGGTTTCTATGAGGATGTGGCAGCTGTTGCCTCAGCTAAGACTTATTGAAGAGCTTCTGAGGCTTTCTCTGTGTAAAATATGGTTACAGTCACATGCAATGGTGGACATGGTGGGTAGGATTGAATGTCTCCTAGAGGAGGGAGCTAGGGAGAGAGACGCAAGGCAGGTCCTGTGGATGCACCCCCAGAATGAAAGCTCCACTAAGGGTAGAAACATGATAATCACTAGGCATGCAGTCATTGAATTAATGAAAGAATGAATGACTTCTACCTCAAGAAAATAGAGTACGTGGGAATTGATGAGATAAAGTTTAAAATGAATGTTTCTAAAATTAGCATGAAGGTGATTTTCACATGTTCGATGTTAGTATGATATATGAGTGGCTGGAAAGATGGCTCCATGATCAAGAATACTTGGAGCTCTTAAAGAGGACTGGGGTTTGGTTCTCAGCATCCACATAGGCTCACAGACATCTTTAAACTAAGTTCCAGGGGATCTTGACACATTTTTCTCTGGCTCTGTAGGCACCAGGCATATATGCAGTGCACATATACAACACCCAGATTAAAAAAACAAGCATACACGTAAAATATATACAGAACAATGCAGATGTAGATGTAGCTACAAGTTCTGGATATCAAGAAAGTGTGGATGGGACCTGCCTTGTTTTACCACTCTTTTGGGAGGCAGCCTTCTCCCTGCTCCTGTGCCCTGTTTAATATTTCTCAGTGTTCAGATGTGTATAGCTTGGACTTCTGGCAGCTACCTCCACTTACAGTGGTGTCCCAGTGAGCTTTCAAGGAGGTGGGGAAACTGAGATTCTGACAAGCCCTAGTCGGAGTCAATGGTCACTCAGAGGTAAGGTTTGAACCTAGCTGTAGTGAACCCTGGTCTCTCATGTTTGCAGACACCCCTAGGTGTCTCTACTGGGCGTTAACCTTTGATTGAACAGAGGAATGAAGCCTAGCCACACTTGAGAGGAACCCTTGAGAGGGACCCCGCTGCCATGCAGTTCAGGAGCCGCCAGCCTTTGTTTGTTTGTTTGTTTGTTTGTTTGTTTGTTTGTTTCTTTCTTTCTTTCTTTCTTTCTTTCTTTCTTTCTTTCTTTCTTTCTCTTTATTAAAGATTTCTGTCTCTTTCCCGCCACCGCCTCCCATTTCCCTCCCCCTCCCCCAATGAAGTCCCCCTCCCTCGTCAGCCCAGAGAGCAATCAGGGTTCCCTGCCCTGTGGGAAGTCCAAGGACCACCCACCTCCATCCAGGTCTAGTAAGGTGAGCATCCAAACTGCCTAGGCTCCCATGAAGCCAGTACGTGCAGTAGGATCAAAAACCCAGTGCCATTGTTCTTGAGTTCTCAGTAGTCCTCATTGTCCACTATGTTCAGCGAGTCCGGTTTTATCCCAGGCTTTTTCAGACCCAGGCCAGCTGGCCTTGGTGAGTTCCCAATAGAACATCCCCATTGTCTCAGTGTGTGGGTGCACCCCTCGCAGTCCTGAGTTCCTTGCTCGTGCTCTCTCTCCTTCTGCTCCTGATTTGGACCTCGAGAATTTCTTGTACTTACATTCGAATGGGTTAAAGAGGAAACCAGACTGGAGTGTCGGCGTTTCTATCGCTTTGGCCCCATATCAGATACTCTGTTGTCGCATGTGGCTGCTAGATCCAATGGTGCACACATAGGCCACTTCTGCCCCACCCAAAGTTCAGTGGGACAGTGGGATGAGAAAATTGCAAGACTCAGCACCCAAAAGAGCATCTTAATATTATACATGCGTGTGCACTGGATGTCAGAGATCAGACTCAGAGCTGTTCCTCAGACACTGTCCACCTCTTTATTAATACAGGTCCCTCTTGATTTTGCACCTCACTGATTGAGCCACGCAGTGAGCTTCAGAAATCTGTCTGTCTTCCTAGCTGTGGGACCACAAGTACATGCCGCAACACCCTGCTTTTTCACATGGGTTCTAGGCGTACAACTCAAGTCCTCATGATCATGGGAATGGAGGTTTCTGTTGTTTTGGAAAAGCCTTATTCACTCGGCTTTCTCCTGAGACCTCACAGCTGTCCTGTTTATGCACAGGTCATGAACTAAGAGGGAGCCTCCTGATGCTTGCAAAATTCTAGACACTAGCATTTCTTTTCCTTTTTTTTTGTTTTTGTTCATTTGTCCATTTATTTACTTGGAGTCATGATCTCTCCATGCTGTCCTGGAGCTCAACAGGTAAGCAACCAGACTGGCTTTGAACTCATGAAGAAATTCTTGCCTCTGCTTTCTGAGTACTGGGACTAGCATCATTCCCAATCCCGCCATGAAAGCAGCTTCTCTGTGAGTTGTGTGGACTCCAAACTTTTCCAGTATCAAACCAGAGCAGATGGTGCAGACCTCCTGGGATGCTTTTAATCCTCACAGTTGTTCAGTGCCACTGGATGTTCCCGCGTTGACCTTAGCTTGGCAAAACGTGAGGAACAAGCTGTGGTCGAACTACCTGGGATCTTTGTGATCTCGTCTATATGAAGGTCTTACTATGAAGGCCTCTTACTTGAGGGCTTTTGAGTAACTTACATGTTTTTTTTTGTTTTTATAGTGTAACAGATCCTGTTTCCTTCTTCTTCCTGGCTGCTGGGAAGCTCAGCATTAAATTTTTAATTCAACTTGGATGGTTGTGGAAGACTGACCATCTAAAGTTTGCTATGAGCTGAATTGTCCAATAAGTTGTGTAAATTTACTGCCTGACTCCTTTCACTTCAAGTGTCAGACCTATTCCCAATCACACATTCTCTCTCTCCCTCCCTCCCCCTCCCTTTTTCCTTTCCTCCTTCCCTCCCTGCCTCTCTCCCTCCCTCCCTTCTTCTCTTATCTACTCCCTCTCTTTCCACACAGGAGGGAGCATGCATGAATAAAGCAGAAGGTTTAAGTGTGGCGCAGATGATGGCTCGGCTTCACTTCATGGTCTGGGATGTAACATAAAGTCATGACAGACTTCAGAATCACATGGCCTCTGCCCCCAGGGTTAGTCTCGACACGTGCTGGATCCGCACCAGGAAAGAGAAGATGAAAGCTTGTCCAGGCAGAGTCGGGCTCTAAGCCGGGATGGCCCCACCTGTCCTTCTCTTGATGGTAATCGAGAACACCTAAGCTGAGTCACTTGAACCTTTGGCCTCTATCTCTGCAGGGAGTGGCTTTCCCAGAACACAGATGTCCCACTGGGCTGACCTCATGGTCCGAACATGGTGTCATCTGTGTCTCTGCCTTCTCCATCTCAGAGTTGACTCACTCTTTGTGTGAATTTCTCCACCCCTGAGAGGAGGCTGTGGTAAGGCCTTGGTCAGTAGCGTGGAGCTGGCTGGAGGGTGTCTCCTGCCTGTGGGTAGAACCAGGAAGTCCTGGGCTTCTGGGAAAAAGCTATGCCCAGCCAAATGGAGATGCTGAGCTCTAGAATTGTATCTGGATGTGCTTCCATCATGGCGTACATTAGCACTTGATTTGATTTTTACCTGACGCCTCACCTATTACAATGAAACATAAAAAGGGAATTTGCAGCTGCCTGCCTATCAGGAAAAGATCAACTGCTTCTGTAATTAATATGGAAGATAACAATTTAAAATAATGAAACACCCATAACATGCTTAGGGGAAGCAGCTTGTTGCTATAATTAGAACGGGAATCAAATTGTTCTGATGGCAAACACATCATTTATTGAACTGAGCTGCTCCGTGAATGGAAGCACATCGCATTGCAGTGAAACAACGAGACACCGGCAATCAATTAAATTCTGGGTCTCAGAAGATGCTGGAATCATCTAGGAGTGGGGCTGGATGGAACCTGGCACGCTGGCGCCACTGCGGAAGTGTCACAGAAGGTGGACTGCATGCATTGGTGACCTCCCTAAGGCCCTGGACGTTGTTCTTGAGGACATGTTTGTGCAGACCTCCCTGACAAGGTTAAATAAGACAGAGCAACACTGACCTGCACATCCACACTCACACACACATTGGATGATGCCACACAGAACATTCCAGAGAATGCTACAGGCAACCGCTTTTCTTTTTCTTTTTCAGACAAATGTGCCTGATGGGTGAGATTAGGGAAGCACTTATAAATATCATGAGTATGTGTTATTTTATAATTGGAAAGTCATTCTCTTTTCCCATGGCTCTTCCATTGTGGGAAGGTTTGAATCTGAATTCCCCCAGTGGCTTTGCCTAGCCTAGCATGTCACTGTCCTCCTTCACCATCCTCCTGCACCAGCGCCCTGGGTTCATCCTTGTGGATGGTCCATGGACAGTGTTTAAAACTTCTGTTCCTGCTGATCTCATGGTCAATGGTGTCCTGCCCTCTTTCCTTGCTTGGGAGTCTCCTTTAAGGCCTGAAGCAAACGTCACCTTCTCTTAACAGCTTTCTCTAGCCCATATTCTACTCTGAGAGCAAAATCAGCTTCCTTTTCTCTAAGACCGCACAACATTTCCAAGAAATACATATCAGCATCTCCCGTTGTGTTATATATTCACTTTGTCCACATATCCATCCTCAGTGTGTGTGTGTTTGTGTGTGTGTGTTTGTATATATATGTGTATGTGTGTGTGTGTGGCTGGCACACAGTAGGTATAAATGTTTACCAAAATGGTGTTAGATTAGTTTGGGTGAACAAGGACACATTTTGGGTTCATTAGACATGTTAAGATATTTTTAAAGTTTTGTGGTTTGAGTAAAATTTGAAATGCCTTTTGCCAAGTGTGTTTTTCCCTATTTTGTAAAGCCCATATGTCAATTAAGCGGTAGAAGCCATATGGTTCTGATTTCTTCACTCGCAGTTCAGCGTTTCATTTGCTGGGCTATCTGATGTTCAAGATGCTGCCTGAACTGTGTGTTAATCCCTTTTTGGAATATGTTTTCCTTTGAACTGAGGAGCTCAACTTACCCCAAAATAGAAACCTCACTCTCCACAGCCCAGAGGATATTTTCAGTCCTCAACGTGTGAGGTTTGGGAGACGGAGTCTCAGATGAAAACACTCTCTCTGCCTTTTCTTGCAAAGGGAGAAGGAGGTAGGTGTCCTTGGATGGATCTCTTGGTCAGGGTGGGCGGGAGCAGGTGGAGGCTCAAGTGAGGTCAAAAAGTCACCCAGAGGCACTGGGGAGAATGAGGAGCTGAATGAGTGAACTGAGAGTCTCAGAAGTGAATGAATAACGCCCAGAAAGGGTGACGTCATCACACCAGGCCTAAAATTAGCTGCACGCGTCTCATTCAGATCGCTCTTTACTTTGCGCCTTGACATCTGAGCGCCCCTCTATTACTCTTGTCTCAGTGTGGCTCCCTCATTAAATGGCGGGGTTAATGAGGCCCTGTGTCCTGATCTTCGTGAAGAATTAAAGAACCGCTTGCGCAAGGCTTGCCAAACTTAGTCCTCCATCTAGTGATATTGTGATCTCATTTTTCACTAGCGGGTTTTCCCAACTGATGGTTCCTTATTTGATAAAGTACTTAAACAAATATATGGTCAAAGAACGGTGTCACTATTGGGCTACTATGCCCCACTGTACAGGGACACCTTACAATAGGAAAAGAGATCCTAAATGTTGTGTATAATATCCTTGCACTTGCCACCGACAGCTGTCTCTGTCTCCACCAGAAGAGTCCCTTCTCGACTTTGGGCAGCATCCATGGAAATCCACTTTTGACAGGACGCCATAAATGCTTGAAGTAGCCATTGCTGCTGTGACTGAGATGACAGACGATGCTCGGGCTCTCAGAGATTGTGCTCACACCTCAGCAAGACACCTTAGCACACAGACAGTTATCAAGCCATGGCTGAGCTTCCTCGAGCAATGGTGTCTTCACCTGAACAGCAGGAAGTGAGCGGTTCCCCAGATGTGGAGCTGTGGTTTCTGATCGTTTGTGTCTTTCATCCCCACCTCTATGGCATGCTGACATGAGAGTAAGGAAGAGTGTTGAGCCTGTCAGAGTGGCTCAAGGCCTCTGCCACCCCTGGGTGTTTCCTCGTGCATCAGCTGGCTAGCAGACTGTCGCCTCTCACAGTTGGGCTGCCATCAGAATCCCTACCTTAGAAAATGAGGAAATCAGGGCTTCGGGAAGTTACTTGTTCCAGGACTTTGCTGCTCACAAAAAGTTTAACCAGTTCCAGAAGGTATCAGAACCTTCTAGGAATGGCTGTTCATGGCTATTTGGATTTTTATCATTGAAAAGAGAATACACATGATAAAGTGAAGGTCAGTGACGCTTAATGGGAGATAAAGACCTGTCAAAAATGTTTGATATGCAGAAATTCTCAAGAGATACCGGACAGTGGTGGCACAGCTCTCGGGGAGGCAGAGACAGGCAGATCTCTGTGAGTGCAAAAACAGCCTGGTCTATAGAATGAGTTCCAGGACAGACAGAGAAGACTTGTCTCAAAAAACCAAAAAAAAGAAGAAGAAGAAGAAGAAGAAGAAAAAAAGAAAAGAAGAAAAAACCCACTTCAAGAGACATATTTTAATACAGTCCTGAAGGATCACAGGTAGGAAACCCATGACTCAATGGCAAATTTTAAACTTGAGAAAATAAGCAAATACTCTGTAGAACTAGAAGGTGTGCAGTGCTCATATAGTGCTGGATAAATCAGAAATGATTCAATCCTGTGTATCGTGACCGAGCTCACAGGCTCATAGGGAGACCAGCTGATTAGAACCCATACCCCCAGGCCTCACACCAATAACATGGCATGAAGAACGGCCAAAATAAAACTATGTGCAACTTATCCTGGGAGCACAGGGGAGGCACAAATGATCTGCCTTAGAAAGCAGGGATGCGGGGTTGAAGAGATGGCTCAGTGGGTAAGGTGTCTGCTGTGCAACATGAGGACCTGAGTTTGAACCCCAGCATCTGTACAAGAAAAAAACCAGCATGTCAAGGTGTGCCGATGACCCCAGTGCTAGGTTGGTTTACACAGAAGCATCCCTGAGGTTTGCTGGACAGCCAGTCCAGCCTTATCAGTGAGCTTCAGTGAGAGACTCCATATTAGCAAATAAGGTGGAGACTGACTTGGGAAAGATGCATCATCTTGGCCTCTGACCTCCATGAATGCACACATACATACACAGAGTACCTGTAGATATGCACACACCAAATGCTGTGGCTTGGGCATATAGCTCAGCCTAGGATGGATCTACCATGTACATATGTCCCTGGTTTCGCTCCCAGCACTGATCATAAATACAAAAACCCATATATAAATGGGATAGAATTTGATGCTTTATGGATGCAGCTCATGAAATTAAAGCATCATGGTCTTTTGTTTTGAGAGTAATAGGTGATTCATTTATTTTAAAAAATCATTTCCCCTGGTCACAATAGCCTGGCCATTTTCTAATTAAAATCTCCTTGAGTAAGCTTCTAGAGTGCCCCCAGTTCTAGCTAAGCTGGAGTGTGGCTTGCCCTGAAAGCATCCCGGCTAGAAGTGTGAGGAGGCCCCCATCACTCCCAGCAGATACTGGAAACACTCAGCAATCAGAGCCACTGTGAAACCAAATCTCAAACTTGGCAATGGGAAGCAGAGGAATTCATTTTTAGATTTTAAAAATAAAAATGTCCATCTTCAAGTCAACACATTTCCTTAGTTTGGCATCTTGAGCCATCTTCAGGAAAAAGAGAAAAAAAAGACAGATTTCCAGCTTACCTTTACATTTAGAAAAATACTTTTTGAAAATTTCCACATTACCAAGTCCTTGTGTAACTCATGGAGACTTCATGTCAACTGAGGCATCCAGAGACTGTGGAGGTCAGTCTGGCTGGTCCCTGTCAGAGAGTGAGGAAGGCAAGGAGAGGCCATGCAGGAGGATGCTGAGTGCTTCCTGTGGCAATGCCCGTCTCCAAGGACAAACAAAGACACTGGCAGCCCAGCCCTTGACTGATGCCATAGCAGCCCCGCGTGAGAGGAAAGGACAATGTTCAATGCTGTCAGGGCTTTTCACCAGGACAAGGGCTTGGTGTTGTCCTCTGGTTTCGGCCATCTTTGTCTTAGCGTTTTTATTTCCCAGGTCCTGTAGATGGAAGAGGAGACCCTTCTATCACAGAGCCCTGAAGGATGAGCAGGAAACATGGGGGTAATTGAGAGCCTCACATCTCTGTTGCCACCATCGGCATAGCAGCAGGAGAAAGGTGTACGCTCTCACTGTGCTCAACGAGGAGCTTGCATGGCACACACGAGTGCTCACCAAGCTGTCTGGTGAGCTGTGAAGATTCAAAGGAAGATGCCTGTTCATGATGACTGTGTGTGAAAACAGCAGCCTATCCTTGCTCATCTTCACACACACACACACACACACACACACACACACACACACCACACACATGGAAACAAACAAACAACGTTCTGTAAAGGAGTTTGGTTGTACCCATTTTAAAGATTAAAATAACAAGTAACTGAGGCTCAAAGGCTGAGCTCACCTCTTAGAAACTCTTCAGCATTTAAAACTGAAGCAGGATGTGTTGACCTCCAAGGTCAGCTTCACCACCAGCTGATGCTGCATTGACTAGGAAGGATTTCCTGGCCTGGTCTCTGAGACTGTTTATGAGATTCTAGATTGAGATCTCAGTCACTCAACCTGTAGCTCTGACTCAGAGACCTTTTATCTTGTTGTTGTCGTTGCTATGGAATTAGTTAAACAGGTCCTGATGGCCATCTGTGGAGAGCAGCTCAGGTACGAGCATCCCCAGCAGCAACGTGAGTAGCAAGCCTGTTTTTAAACTTTCTTTTTATTTACTCTTAGCATCTTTCACATCGCGTATCCACCCCATTCATTTCCCCATCCCTTGGTATTCATCCTCTGCCCTTGCAACCTCCCCCACAAAATAAAATAAAAGTTAAGAAAAAAAGGAAGAAGAAAAAAAGAAGGGAAAGTCAATCTTATCCTGGAAGTAGTATGACACAGTCAACCCTCTCATCCACATATCTTTACATGCAAGTGTTCACTGCACAGAGTCATTGGTCTGGTGTGAGGTCTCTGGTTTCTGCTACCCTACCAATGCCGGGCCCTCACTAGAACTCCCCTTGGTTATTCTGCTGTTGCTCTGTGATGTGGAAATCCTGCAGCTTTGGTCTGCAGGACAGGTGTCTTCACACGTTTCAGCAGATCACCCATGGGATGGATAGTGGGGTGGGCCAACACATAACCCTGGTTCTGGGCCTGGGTGGTTGCATGGTTGGTCAGCCCGCCAGCTCTCTCTTGTCCTCACCACCAGGGTGAACTCTCCAGCATTGCCTTTACTAGTTCACCCCTTGCCCGGATAAGCAAGGAGCAGGGCCAGTTTTCCTGTTCTCAAGTCCTCTGGGTCAGATCTCCCACACCTACACCTTCAGGGCCAGCTCTACTGTGTTGCCCAGGTGAGGTGTAGGGACCACTCTCCTGAGTGCTGCAGCTGATGAGGGCAGGGACAGCTCTCCTGCTCTTATGATCTCAAGACCAGTTCTCCTGCCTGCCTCAGGCATTGATGGGAGAAGGGCATCTCTCTCCTGTCCATGCTACCACATGACAGGTGAGTAATGGGGACAGCTCTCTTATCTCTGTCACGTGTGTAACTTCTGGACTGACTCACCCATACCTCTGCCAATGGGGTTGACTGTATTGTGCTGCCCAGTTGAGGTGCAGGGCCTGCTCTCCCAAGTTTTGCAACTGGTGGTGGGCTGGGGCAGCTCTCCCACCCTTATAGCCTCAGGACCACCTTTGCCTCAAGATGGGAGGGGAGAGGATAGGACATCTATCCTCAGCCCATGCTACCCCATAACCAATGAGTAATGGGGACAGCTCACCCACACCTCCGTCAATGGGGTGGGTTCTATTGTATCACCACCAAGGTGCAGGGCCCGGAATAGCAAGCCGTTTGAACCACATAACCACCCTTGCCATGACTGTGCGTATTTAGTGGTAGAGGCAGAAGTATCATTCTGTTTTGCCTCATTTGAAAAGCTTAGTGCCCTGGCTTGCTTTCTATTGCTGTGACAAACACTGTAACCAAAAACAACTTGAAAAAGAAAGGGTTTATGTAATGTTACAGCTTGTAGTCCACTATGGAGGAAGTCAGGGCAGAAACTGAATCCGAGGCTTTGGGGAGTGCTGTTTACTGGCTTGCTCCCCATGGCTCATTCAGCCTGCTTTTTTATATCACTTGGGCCCCTAGCCCAGGGTTAGCACCACTCAGAGTTGGCTGGGCCCTCCCACATTAATCATTAATCACTAATGAAGATAATGTCCCAACAGACCTGCCTATTGGCCAATCTGATGGAGGCATTTTCTAAATTAGGCTTTTCTCTTTCTAGATGACTCTATCTCGTGCCAAATTGACAATAACTAACCAACACACTTAGGTTCTTAAAACCCTTGCCCCAGTAGAGTTGGTACAATGAGTTCAGAACTTCTTCTTCTTCTCTCTCTCTCTCTCTCTCTCTCTCTCTCTCTCTCTCTTTGAAAATGGAAAAGAGAGCTCTGAAAAAAGCATTGGCAACATAAGGAAGGACTTTCCAGAAGGTCCCCCATGCCTCTGAAACAGTGGAACTTTCTCTCCCACCGCCCGGGAAGCTGGTTTTATTATGAAGAGTCTCAGGGCTTCGTCTCCCATTTTGCCAGCCTTCGGGTCTAATTACTGTTGGCATTTCCCATCCCACTCTGAACTCTCAGGGGACAGAGAACTTGTCTCTGAGAATATATGAACTAATCGAGTGTAGGCTTAGTTCGAAAACTCTCAGAGATAAACATTCATGAAATGCAGTTGGAACATGGAGCAAAAGATTGCAAGAATCGCTGTCATTGTGCAGAGTTCTGCTGGTGGTGAGGGGACAGGCAGCAATGACCTTATTCTGTACTGAGTTCTGTGGTATTGATTCCGGATTAGCTGGGAGGTGCTTCTGTGCTTAAGAATCTATTCTTCCATTGTTCAAAATATTTGAATTGTAGAAAATTAGAATAAGTGGAGAAAGGATGAGCCTCAATAATTCCACCTCAGAGAAAATCTTTTTCACTTTTCCTTTATTTTCTTCTAAGCTTTTGTTCTCTAAGCTTAAAAAAAGAAGAGATTAAAATATATACATTGACTGGCACCCTGAATTTAGTTATGTGAGGATGAAACTAGCAAGAGTCTCTATTAATATATTAAAAGAATTATACATTATAATCAGATAGAATTTATTTAAAGAATGGAAAACTTAGTCAATATTGAGAAATCTGTGCAAATAATGACTATGTTTATAGTCTATGATGTCAAATTCTTATTATCTCAGTGGACTATGGAAAGCATTTGAAATAGTGAGCTAAAGTTTTAAAGTTTAGAAAAAAATTCTTTTTTTTTATTATCACTTTTTTTTATTAATTTTTTATTGAGAAAAAAAAAACGTTTCCCCCTCCTCCCCGCCTCCCATTTCCCTCCCCCTCCTTCCACCCTTCTCCCCCTCCCCCCACTCCTTTCCCCCTCCCTCTCCAGTCCAAGGAGCAGTCAGGGTTCCCTGCCCTGGGATGGATGGAGATAGTCACAGAGACCCACACTGGAGCACCGGACTGAGCTCCCAAGTTCCCATTGAGGAGCGGAAGGAAGGAGAACATGAGCAAGGAAGTCAGGACCACGAGGGGTGCACCCAACCACTGAGACAGTGTGGCTGATCTATTGGGAGCTCACCAAGGCCAGATGGAATGAGACGGAAGAAGCATGGGATAAAACCGGACTCTCTGTTCATGGCGAACAATGGGGGCTGATGAGAAGCCAAGGACAATGGCCCTGGGTTTTGATCCTACTTCAAGTTCTGGCTTTGTGGGAGCCTAGCCAGTTTGGATGTTCACCTTCCTAGACATGGACGGAGGGGGGAGAAAAAATTCTTTATCAGACCAGAGACAGCCATTTTCTTTGCCTTAATTATCAAATGTCAGAAACCATTGTCATCCCACGTTAACCAGGGATGTCACTAGTGTTTGCTGGTGGCACTAAGTCTAGTTGTGGTGGGTAAAGTAATAGATGAGTAATAGATGTTAAAATGACACAGCAAGGGGATAAGATAACTGGATTCTCTTAAAAAGTATCCTGGTTCCACATCCATGCTCATGTCAGAGGCCCTGGTTAAACTCAGTGGGACACAAAACAGAAACAAGGCCAAAAGTTGTGACAGTTGGGGAAAGGCTTGTTGGCAGGGTTGGTGGGACCAGTAAGACTGATGGAGGAAGAGGAAAAAGAGAAGATGGAGGTTATTATCACAATGTGTTGCCTATATGTATGAAACTGTTAAAGAACAAATTAATATGAAAAGTTTTATGGTAAGAAAAAATGAAGTTGGGACGATTGTGGGAAATACATGGAACCAGATATTGTGTTAAGTGAAATAAGCCAGGTTCAGAAATAGGAATACTGCCTGTCTTACGTAGTATGCTGAACTCGGTTTTCGATATATACACTCACACATGCGTGCACACACACATAAATATGTCTATGGGTCCTGAAAGTATAAAGAAGACTATGAGAGAAATGAGGAGAGATGAGAAGGCAGAGGAAAATCTGTCATGAAAGCAAAGGTTTTGTGAGAAAAAGGAAGCATCAGAACATAATGCTATACATGTATCAAAATGTCTCATGAAACCAGCGTATTACATATAGCATATTACATAATAATAATAGCAAACTAGCAAACACCATCATGTCTGTTGTCTTTGCTAATGATGATCTTATAGAATCAGCAGGATAACTCTGTATCAAAAAAACCACCAGGAAGACAGATGCCCTGAACCACAATGGCACTGGATTTGTTCTTGTTGATAGATCACTGACCAATTAGGAAAAATAACTGCAGCATTACCCAATGGCCATCGTATTGATCATGTTCCGACTGCCAAACCTAACTAGAAATGTGCCCATTTTTCTTGAAGGAATGGATGGAAGTTTTCTAAAGAAAATAAAGATAATTTCAAAAATTTGAGGAAACAGTGATTATAAGAACAACAACTACCAGCTTTCTCCAAAAAAAAAATTATTATAATGGAATACACTCAAGTCTAAATACAAGAATTTTTGTTTGGTTGGTTTTGTTTGTTTGTTTGTCTTTTGGTCCAAGGACTTAAATATATTAGTGTTATACTTGATGTAGTGAATGTGTGAAAATTCTAAAACAGTTTTTAAAAACTCAAAAAAGAACAAATCCATTTTAGATCAAATTTGGATAAAATATGTATACATATATAGAAATATGCCATCCACCCCAAGAAGAGCCCCCAAGCATGCTCACAATGATGATAAGGCTTTTGTCCTAATTGGAAATGGAGCACAGCAAATGACTTGGAGAAAGAATCTTTAATCTGTGCACTGAGCCAAGGCTACACATTTTAGATTTTCCTCAAACATGGAGGCACGTCTTCTTAACACATTCAGAGTTATCCAATAATAATCTTAGTAAGTTTACAAATGGTTTAGTGGATGTATGAGTGACAGATCAATTTTGAGACCTGATCCACTGGTCCCTCGGCTCCATTGTACCTGTTGGAGAGCCTGCAAATCCAACTGGTTGCCTGCCCTTCCTCTGTGCTTGGTGCTCTCAACTGTGTGGACCACAGCACACTGTCACATGCACATAGAGCCCCTGACACCCACAGTCTGTCATAGCAGTCAACCCTGGCCATGCATCCTGGTATCTGTCACTTTTTATCTTTGAAGATGTGGCCCAGGCCTGGTATTCCTAGTGATTAACTTACTAAAAAAGTTGGTTTAAATACATTAATATTTAAAACTAGTGACTCTTAAAAGTTAAAAGAATAATGATGTCTCAGGAAACAATATGCCATACACTCTGTAAGCTATAAAAAAGAGATGTAAAGGAGGTTTGGGAGTGTATGTTGAGAATTATAACACCGAGCAAACTACAGCATTACAAGGAAAAGTAAAGGGGATATTTTTGTAGGCATTGCCAGAATGCTGCAGGAATTCTACCATGAGGTCTCTTACTGTGGGATTGGCCATTTTGTGGTAGAGCAGCCACAGCAGCCAACCATACACACACACACACACACACACACACACACACACACACACACACACGCAGCATCATGGTCTCCTTTAGCATAAGTATAGACATAGGCATACAGTCGGTGCTCATTGTGTGCTGAATGAATGAAGCAGTGTAACATCATCATCACAGCATCCAGTTACCTGGTACCTACTCATTGCCAGACTACACGGATCAGCCCATTTGTTCTGAGCTGCCGTTGTGGAGTGGCAGACGAAGATTTAGAAAGGCCATGCAGCTTATTAAACATGAAATAGCTGCTGAGTTTGAGAGCCAACACTTTATCTTAATGGAGTCTGGGTGTGTTTTGCCCCCTCAGCATCAGCACCATCCTTGTGGATGTCAGATGCATCTAAATTATTAGTGTTGTGTTGCCTTTGTTCCCTTTTATTTCAGTGGCTCTCAAAAAACCTGTTTTAAAGAAAAAAAAGAAAAGGAATACCCCCCAAAAGATGAATCCTTTGAACACAGCAGCCAATACCATGTTTTTTAGTAAATATAATATTTATAAGGCTCTGCAATTAATTTACAATTTTTTTTTACATCAGAAGCTGCCCTGATGATCTTATTCTTCGGGGATAACAATCGTCTCCTTTGCGACGTTTCCCAACACTAAAGGCAATTATTGTTGCTTCTAGCTGTAATAAAAAAATAACCAAAACAGATAGACGTGTCTTGGTGGAAATTGAGCTGCAACTCCCACTGTGGAAATAATCAGAAAATTAAAAGCACCACAATCTTGCAAATAACATCACAACTTAATATTATTGGAACATAACATTATTATCTCTTTTTATAGGGAAAACAAACATAAATATATTTTCAAATGACACCATGATATTAGTTCTGTTTTATTGGATGGGGTGTGAGTGTGTGGGGGGGGATAAGTTTTTAGGATTGAGCAAATGAAACAATGGGAATTTATGAGACATGATCAACAGTATAAGGTTGTACACTGCAAATGCCAATGTTAAGCTGATTCTTCAGAGTGGAGAATTATCCTATCAGACCCATCAGACCCAGATGGTTTTTCTAGGGTGGCTTCATCCACAGTTCTCCATGGTGGCAGCTAGGCACAAGGTGTGCCACCAGCTAGATATTGAATGGGATTAAATGAACGTTTCATTTTTATTGAAGGAACTCAAAGGCAGTTCTTCCCTTGTCAATACTTGGGTCTCTGTCTTTACCTCCCTTCTGCCTCTCATTCTCCTTAGCTCCCTGCCTGCCTGCCTTTATGCTAGTTTCAGTTGTGAGGTATGAGACATGTAAATGAAGACACAATACATCATCTGAACTCAGTCAGTTAAGCAAGCACCCAGCAAGGATGGAGTTTTGTGGAAGCCGGACATGAAATAGCCTACCCATCTTAATGCCTGGTCTCTAGAAACTTCCAGGCAAGCAAGGATGGGGAAACAATCCAAGGCTGACTCAGAAGTATGACACAGGGAAAGGGGTCTTCAATAGACACAAATGGTGGTTGTCTGTGGCTATTAACAGATAGAGAAGCTGCTGTTGGAGCCTTCCTGGGAGGATGAGGATGAGAACCACCTCATACAAGCTACACCCGTATCCAGACTTTCCAGCTCAGTTCAGTGCAGCCAGTGGGAAGTCCTGGTTTGAGGCTGTGGTAGCTTCCTGTTTCCATAACTAGTACAGAGTGGTCTTTCTTCACAGGTCCTGGTACTTGCTGTGTGATTGGAGATGCTCTTTGGTTGTATGGGAGGGCACTTGGGAAGAGAAAGCACAAGTAAGAGTACCTCAGTTGCTGGTGTGCAAGGCTCTTTTTCCCAAGGGATTCAGATCAAACCCACTATGCAACTGTCTCTGGGGAGCTACCTGGAGTATTATTTTGGAACAGAACAGCACTCACAGAAAAAGTAGAATGCATTGGAAAGAATGCACAATGGATTTGGGGTTGAATCCTACATCTGAAATTTATCAGCTATAAGATACCATGAAATTGTGCTGGGTGGTGGTAGCACTCACCATTAATCTCAGCACTTGGGAAGCAAAGGCAGGTGGATCTCTGTGAGCTCAAGGCCAGCCTCATTTACAAGAACTAGTTCCAGGACAGCTATAACTGTTACACAGAGAACCCTGTCTAGAAACTCTCTCTCACACACACACTCTCTCTCACACACAAACACACACACACACACACACACACACACACACAAAACCCATGAAATTATCTTACTTTTTTTTCTTGGTCTCTTCAGAATGGAAATAAACTTTGGATAAGATCATAATGTGGGAAATCCTTCTATATATGTGGGGTCTGTATTGGTTAATGAATAAAGAGACTGCTTTGAGCCTATAACAGGGCAGAACAGAGCTGGGCAGGGAAAACTAAACTGAATGCTGGGAGATAGGTGGAGTTGAGGAGAAGCCATGTAGCCCCACCAAAGACAGACATCAAACAGAACCTTGCCAGTAAGCCACGACAACATGATGATACACAGATTAATAGAAATGGATTAAATTAAGATGTAAGAGCTAGTCAATGAGAAGCTAGAGCTAATAGGCCAAGCAGTGATTTAATTAATACAGTTTCTGTGTGGTTATTTTGGGGCCGAGCAGTTGGGAACCAACAAGCAGCCTCCTACAACAAGGTCACATCATAGTTACTGTCCAGTTTATGCTTTCAGGAGCAGGCTGGGTTTGGCTAGTCTTAAGCAACCAGGCTCATCTGTCCTCCAGATTAGGACCAGAGCTTGAGTTAATCAAGTGGTGTTCTCTTTTATTCAGTAATAATCCCCTTTGCCTACCTCTTTCTCACCAGAAATCTGTGTTCAAATATTTCTGAATTCTTTGAGCAAACTCATCTGTCACCTTCTTCTCAATAGAACAGCAGATATGATCTTAGCAATTCATGGTAAGGTCAAAGACACCACAAGTGTCTTTATTTCCAGAGTTACCTACCTCTGAGACGATGACAGAAAATATTTAGGAAGCCCGGGCTATTCCTAGGGACACAGCTCAACTGGTAAAGCTTGGGCTGTGTAAGCATGGAGACTTGAGTTTGATCCTAGAACCCATATAAAAACAGCTAAATGTATCCCTTGTAGTCTCTGGGAAAGCAAGAGGTAGGCAATTCCCTGGAGCTTGCTGCTCATCCAGACTAGCCTAACCAGCAAATCCCGGATCCCGATGAGAAAGCCTGCCTCATAACACAAGATATACAGTTCCTGAGAAATGACACTAGAAGTTGACCTCTGACCTGTATGCACACACAAATGCACAGTGTGCAGACTAATTCTTGAGGACCAGACAATGACTCACCCCAGGGCTTCCTTTGAGTTTGCCTTCTGATTTGCTCTTTGTCCAGCCTTGAAATGAGTAATCTGGAAATGGAAGATACACTCAATATTAGAAGCTTCCTTGTGTGATTGTTTTGTTTAACAAGTGTTTGATGCTTGAAT
The DNA here is from genome assembly GCA_025134845.1 of Neodon shergylaensis. Classification (NCBI taxonomy): domain Eukaryota; kingdom Metazoa; phylum Chordata; class Mammalia; order Rodentia; family Cricetidae; genus Neodon; species Neodon shergylaensis. The sequence continues at coordinate 2,199,929 of JABTXL010000483.1, read as the reverse complement.
AAGTGCTGTGATATATATATATATATATGGTTTGAAAGTGATTTAGATCCGATCCTCCGGAGTGAAAGAGCCGCTTCTCATTTGTCCAAAGTGGATACATAAATTGTAAGTTAAAGATGGGCTCAACTTTGACTTTCTCAATCAAGGCATCTTTCTTCTATTTAATTCAATCCATTGCATCTCAAATAAATTCACACTTGTCAATCACCAACTGCATATGTAGTGCCATGCAAAGCCCCAAGTGCTCAGAGATAAATACCACTTGCTAAACATCCGTATTTTCCAAATAGGCCATGATAATATCCACTTCTATCTTCTCTGCTGCTCCCTGCCCAGTCCCCATCATTAGTAGGGTTGTGGCTACTGGTATTCTAACGCGCCTCTGTGTTGGATGATCTAGTCCATATTCTATCCATTGTTGGAGTCAGGGATTCATCGCTGTGGCATAAACAACTTAAGACAGGAAAGAGTGCTTTGGAGCTTATGGCTTCAGAATGCCCATCCATGGGTGTTTGGGCCCTGTGTACTTGGGCAAAACATCCTGTAAGGGGGGGCATTCCTTGTGCTCAGGGAGTAGAGAGAGAATTAAAGCAAGTGACCAGGACCTGCCCCCTATTTACCCATTTCTTCCAAATATATCATCCTTCCTAAAGCCTCAGATGCTCTCAAAAGTGTACTACAACTGCGGGCCGAGACGCTAACACATGACCTTCTTAGACGGACTTATTCAAACCATGACACCAACAAACTCTTTTCAAGCATGTTTGAGATCACAGTAGTCTTTGTTTGAAAGTATTCCATGGCTTCTACTGCATTTGGAATGGCATTCAAGCTATTGATTTGTTTGTTTATTTAAGGTCTCATGGTGTAGCCTAGATGGATATTGAGCTCTTGATTTCCCCACTTCTGCCTCCTTGAGAGTTAGGATGACAAGTGTGCACTGTGGTACCTGGGGTGACATTCAAACCACTCAGTCTGCAACCTCCCTGCTTGTCTGCCACCTGTAGTCTTTATTTAAAGTCCTTTTAGGCCGTAGTCTCTCTTGCCCACTGGTAATGACTGAGCCTCTTGTTTCGCCATGTGTGCATTTAGCGTTTGTCTTCCATGGCTGTCCCTACTGTTGGGGAGTCCTGTGTTCTCTATGTGGCTCCTTCCTCTTGCATCATCTGAATGGTCTTCTCAGATAAGACTCCATTGCCCAGATCCAGAGAAGTCTTCCTTCCTGAGAGCTCATGCTTATTTATTTGTTTGGCAGCTACTTTCTCCATCAGCATCTCCCCTTCTCCCTGAAATAAAGCTCACCAGACAGGATGCTTTGTCTGACTTCACAAATCTGATACTTAGGCAAGGCCATATCCACTTGATCTTTCTCCTAAAAAAGGTTTAAGATCCAGCCAGGGAGCAGGGAAAACCCTGTCAATGCCAAATGGGAAATATCACAGTCACTAATGAATGTGAGTAGGTTAAGAGGGACCTGGAAGCAGCATATTTTAATATCCAGGAAGGATGCTTGGGAGGTAATTTGTAATTAGAATTTTGCCTAGTTTGATCAGAGAGATGTGTAATCAATTTCGTGTTTCTGTGGAACTTCTCTGTCAAAAGCTGACGGAACTCCCATCCTCAGTCCGTGGTCATTTTGAAACCATGCACTTGGGCAGAACATTCTAAGGATGAGAGAGTGGTGAACAGGAAGTGAAGAGAAAAATTGTAGGAAGTAGCTAGGTCTGTTCCTGGTTACCTATTTCTTTCAAATAACATGGACCGGGGGAGGAAGGAAGACAAAGATTGAAATGTTGAGAACCTTCTTATCATGTTGAACCATGATATACCATGTGATAGGTAAGTATCAATATTCAAGTTTCCCTTGAACCCTGACACTCAGTTTTGTAATGGTAATCATCTTTCTGCTGAAGTCAACTTGAAAACATTCATTCTCTATGACTGAACCTGCACTAACCTTGAAAATAAGTCAACAAAACTTGAGATTTGAAGCTAGAATTCTGCACCTCCATTATTAACCTGTTTGGAGAAAAAGATGACGTCCTTGGTGGTAACACACAGGTCTGGAGGAGAAGCTCCCTCAGAACTGGCCTACCTGAGCACTCCAGCCCCAGGATAGAGCCTGAGGAAACCAAACATTGCTCTTTACTAACCACCAAGCATGAGACCCTAACTATGGACAGCAGCTGGCAGAAAACGGTGAATTCTTCTCTAAGGTCACTGAACACGTTATTGGCCTTCCTTGGTTTAGCTGAAGATTATTTCAGTCTTAACAACTATGGCCTCATATTTATAAAATTCAAACTTGCACCAAACTCACTTATCTCTGTCTCCCTGCCCCTCCCCACTAAGGTGAATTCAGCTCTCTCTTCTTGGCTCTTGTCTGTCAGTCTTAATGTGAAGCCACACCATTAGACGCTTCTATGACTCTTTGACTGTGGCCTTGCTGTCATCACTCTTGGTAGAATTTTACATTGTTGCTTGTCAGTGTATATCTTACCCATAAATCAGACCTCAACTAAGGCCAAGGTCTTCATTCATAGTTACCAACTTCTTTCTTGGGGATCCCAATAGGTACCTATGATTTCACATTTTTCTTTCTTCTCCAGGGGAGTCACATAATAATAAATGTCAGCTAATGAATTCAGTATGTGTGAGTCCCCAAGAGAATGAGTATAAGAATGGGGGTGGCAATAAGAGAGTGGGAGTATGATCTACAACCTCTACAGTCTTAAGACATAGGGATAGGATTTGACCAGTAACCGCCCATCTTCTCCCCAACCTCTACTTCCACATATATATCCTTCCAATTCAGGACCAACCAGAGAGAACCAGATCTGCCCCTTAAAAATCAGAAAAAATTCCCTTTCCTTGCTAACTTGTTTCCAGTACCCCCAGGTCTACATCCTTTACCTCCTTCTTTTTTTTTTTTCCTTTACCTCCTTCTATCTTACCGTGAAGCTTCTTGCTTCCCATCTGCGGCTGAGTCTGCCAAGCACAAAGATTGGTTGGTGCCCTTTGGTTCTAGTGAGCTCCACATCCTCCACTCATTCTACTCAATGTTCTTTGTAAATTTACACTCTTCCAAGATCCTTAACAATGTTTGTTGTCGCGTTCTCAGTTAATTTATGAGGAAACGGGCTAAAGGCAGGTAAAATCTCACTATCAGATGCCTGAAACTGTGTATGAATTCTCCCCTTTCTGGGTCACTGCTTTTCCTGTTCTCCAAGGACACCTTTGCAAGTACCAGATATGTAAGAGCTGAAGTCAAAGGCAGGCTCTTACTCATCTTTTGTCTCCAGTGTACCACCTAAGAATGTGTGCATGGCAAACAGGTGATATCTGGGTCCAGTTCCTGTTCCCAGGACATGGTTCTCCTTCATGTGTCACAGTCAGTGACTCTTGAGGTTGACATTGCGAAAAAGTTCTGGTAAGCACTTCGGCTCTTGGAATAATTGTGAACCATTATTAAGTACAAAAATACCCAGACTCATTTTTAATATACTACTTAGCATAATAATTCATTGAGATAGTTCCCTCGTGGTAAAATAATGAAACGTAGGTGCACAGAGGGCAAATGTCTCTTCTGAGCGAAACATTAGTCTCCAGATCCTTCTCCTTGGGTACACCCAACAGGCTTAAATGATGGCATTTCTTGCTTGGCCGATGTTATAAATTACAATTCCAGCCCATGTGTACTACTGAGCCGGTGCCCCTGGGCTGTGTGGGTTTAGTGTGTGCCCATTATGGGATCTGGGCAAGGCATGGTTGGGAGAGGCTTTTTCACATACCCTATTCTACCAGGACCCCAAGGCCCTGGCTCCTTAGCCAAGTTGTTTATAAAATGGCCTTTAGAGCACATTTATTTGTTCCTAGATTTTGCTCTGTTCTCTGGGCATATTCTATCTTAACTAGGAGGTTAGCAAAAAAGAAAATCTCCATTCCTGGAAAGCATGGACAATGGCGTCAGTTTGCCCACCGCAGCATAGAAAGATTGCTGAGGCAATAGTTAAACAGAAATGGATTTTCTGGAGCATGTCTCAGCTAGTAGAATGTTTGTCTAGCAGGATTGAGTCCCTGGGTTCGATCTCCAGCACTGCACATATCAGATAATGTGGGGCAAGTCTGTGGTTCATGAAGAAATGGCAAAAGCAGGAGAATCAGAAGTTCAAAGCCATCTTTGATGACACAGAGAGTTTGGCTCTGGCCCAGGACACAAGCTGTGGGACTGTCCCTGGTGCTTTGGCTGCCTTTTGAAAACCTATTCCTCATACTAGATTGCCTTGCTCAGCCTGAATACAGGCTGAGGTGCTTAGTCAATGGTAGCTTGATACCCACGTTTTGCTGGTGTCCATGGAAAGTCTACCCTTTTCTGAGTGAATGCAGAGGAGAAGTGGATTGGGGTGCTGGGGGTAGAGGAGAAGGGATTGAAGGAGAGGAGGGAGGAGAGACTGAAGTCTGGATGTAAAATAAATATAAATAAAAAAGAAAGGAAAGAAAGAAGAAAGGAAAAGTGAAAAGGATGAAGGACAGACAGATGGTAGGGATAAAGGGATGAAGGAAGGAAATAGGAAAGAAGGGAGGAAGAAAAGGAAGAAGAGAAGGGAGAGAGAGAGGGAGAAAGAGGGAGGGAGGGAAGGGGGGGAGAAAGACAGATTTTCTCAGAACAAGCCAGGAATGAGATCAGTCTAGGATCCACTGTGGTTCAGGTAGTTGAAGCTGGGGTGAGCCTATCAGCTGCGAAGCCTGAGAGATCAGACTTGTAAGCCAGGCAGTGTACCTGCTCTACTGCAAAGCGACACTGAGCCTGCAAGAAGGAGGAGAATAATTTATAAAGTGTGGAAGCCTAAACAGACCCCACTATTCCTGCCACAGTTAGTTTGTTCAAAAGTTACCAGAATGTTCATTTTCTACAGGAAAGTCCCAAGAGTAACCATTTGTCCCAGAGACCTAAAACATGTCATTGTCAATCATAAAATTTTCTACTGTTTGTCAAGCTGCTGTGGGAAAGGGAAAAAAATGTCTGCTTAGTCTAGGTAAGACACCTACAATACACCAAAGGGACAATTATGCCAGCATTCAGCCTGATGAACCAATGAATTTATTAGGCTTACCTACAGATCATAGATGATGGTCTATTTATAGGAGTGTGGATAACTTAAAAGCACCTGTGGCATAGAGAAACTCACCCCAGCATGGATGATGAATCCCACAAAACTGGATCACTAGAGTGTAGGTGGAGTTTCTGTGCGTCTCAGCAGCAGCTCCCAAACAACCATTCAGAAACTTAGTATTAATTGTGAATGTTCTGTCAATAGCTTAGGCTTGCTATTAGCTCACTCTTACGTATTTTAAAGTAACGCATATTTCTTATCTATGTTCTGCCATGTGGCGTGGTACCTTTTCTTAGTATACAAGTTCATCTCCTTCTCTCTGTGTCTCCTCCCAATTCTGTCAGACTCTTCCTCCTCCTCTTCTTGCTCTCTCTCTTTTTTTTTTTTGCAAGTCCCTCCTGACCTCTATAGCAAAAGCTATAACATCTGAGTCCTAGGAGATAAGGTCCTTTTCCTCAGTCTCTTCTGTTGAAGTTGCGACAAGACTTGCCCAGTGCCAGACTCCTGCTCCCAAAAGGACAAATGGAAGGACCCTGGAGGAGGGGTCTGATTTGAAAAGTGGCATGAGAAGATTTGAGACTGTTGTGCATATTTCTGTGTGTTTGTTTTTCTGTGTAGAACATGGAGCATCCTTATGACACCATTTGAGAAGCAAGCAACAAGAGGCTGCTGGAAGCCACTTTGGGTGAAAGGTCAGGGGAAAGAGAAAAAACAACATGTATCTTGCTCTCTTTAGTCTGTCAGCCCTTTGTAGCTGAAATGGAGATATTTTTTTCCTCCTCCACGTGAGATGGGCTGTGTGTCTGTACTTTTGTATATTACATAGGACATCAGTAGCCTTGCATTCTTTTACAAGTCTTTGACTTGGCACAGTTTAGAACATTCTGATATATCTCAGTTGCATAAACAGCATCGAGGGAAGACAACGTATCTCCTCAGATTAGGCTTCCTCCCGACAGGACAGAGTTCTGCCCTTTGAAAGGCTGCTGTTCCTGTGACAGAAAAATCACAGGTTCAGGATGAGTGACAGACTAGTGGCCTTGTTCCCATCTGACATCGTCTTTTGGTTCTGTTTTCTATCCTAACCACAGCGGCCTTTGCTTTGTTTGATCAAGGGGCTGAGAGGAGGGTTGGGCCCACCGCTCTCAGTTAACTTTGGAGGGGCCGATTCTGAAGGACCTGGCACTAACAGTAACCTGTCCTGTGGCTGGCCGATGGGGCTTTCCGATAAGGGCTACCCGATACACCTTAATGGATGCGGACCTCCTCCAAGGGGCGCACACATTCCTAGCTGTCTGGCTTTAGCCTGGCAGCCTTTTGAACTTTCTATGTTCTGAAAGCCCAGGGCTTGACTTAATAACTTGGGGGGAGATTTGATGGTCTGCTCTTGCCAAGGCTTTTCAGACATCCCTCTAAAAGGGAAGAAGTGGTTTGTAATAAACAACTCTCTGAAAATTATCTCTGTGGGTGATCAACATGCTCAGCTCTCCCTCGATGCTGTGACCGCCCCCCTCCCCAGCTTTCTTCTCTCCAAAGAAGGGTTCTGAAAAGTGCTTCCCGTCCTCGTACTTCAATGACTTATCAAATATCTACCTCATAGCTTGACGACCCGTCTTGCAAACCTGTGGTTTCCAAGGGTCCCACAAGCTAAATGCTAGTCCCCTGAGTGACATATGCCCTTGTCTTCACCTTTCATTTGACCCTGGTTTGACCTCTTACCTTCTTGGAATTCTTCCAAGAGCTTCTGTTCCCGTGTCTATTCAGTTTAACTCAGTCCTGCTTTTCTCTCACAGGTTAAGGGCTCCAGGACGGAACCTAGGGTGCAGAGTGTATACAGGGCCCAAACCCAATGAACAGAAGCGGGGATGAGTTTCTTTAGGAGCAGCAATACCTCAGGGACTCCAGGCTGTCAGGAAAGAGCATTAGGCATACATGCACGACAGTGTCCTATGTCATAGTCAAATGGACAGGGCTCTCCTGCCTATCTGAGTCGGTCAGAAATGCTGTGGCCCTGAGGAGGATGTGCCCTCTCCCCAAAAGAAATTCCAGCTGCTCTTTACAGACCGCACTCTGGGGCAGCCTGAGCTTAAAGGAGGATCTTAGCCCACAGCCAGCTCATTCCCCTGCACACAGCATTTCCCATCCATCCACATCATGAAAGCCTTGGGCTCTCTCTTCAGAAGGGCAGCATACATGTGCTCTCTTATAAACATGTTACTGATATTTCCAAGGGGTCCGTAAATGCTCCAAAACCCACCCCATGGTCCTTACAGTCCATTTCCCCAACTAAAATTAGCTTGTCCTGACTTGTATGTTTCTCAGTATATTCAATTTCATTGCCACTACGTTTCAGTGACAGGTCAAAAACCAAAATGATGCCTCTCCTCTCTCTCTCTCTCTCTCTCTCTCCCTCCCTCCCTCCCTCCCTCCCTCCCTCCCTCCCTCTCTCCCTCTCTCCCTCCCTCTCTCTCTCTCTCTCTCTCTCTCTCTCTCTCTCACTCATGCTCCCTCTTTTTTTTCTGTCATTTCATTTAGTCCTTACTACCCATTTTTGAGGTGAGTGGATTTAGTCTTGTGAATATATTGGGGAGCTGAGGTCCCAAAAGAGTAAATGGTTGCCCAAGTTCATACCAGCATGGAGCGGTAGTTCCAAGATGTGAGAACAGTTCAATTTGCTGGTGTAGCTCATTTCTCTCCTGTTCTATCTCATTCTTCAAGTGAGTTCAGAGTTCACCAAGAACTTCTGGGAAAAGGGGCGTGGAGAAGGGAATACACACAACTAAGCACAGGGCCAGGCTGTAGAGATGACGTCACAGTTCAGGCAGGAACAGAGTAGCTATGAGAAGGAACGTCCCATTAGGTTCATTAAAAGTGTGATAGTTTCTGAGATCTCAGTAGTCCTCATTGTCCGCTATGTTCGGCGAGTCCGGTTTTATCCCAGGCTTTTTCAGATCCAGGCCAGCTGGCCTTGGTGAGTTCCCGATAGAACATCCCCATTGTCTCAGTGTGTGGGTGCACCCCTCGCGGTCCTGAGTTCCTTGCTCGTGCTCTCTCTCCTCCTGCTCCTGATTTGGACCTCAAGAACAATGGCAATGGGTTTTTGATCCTACTGTACGTACTGGCTTTGTGGGAGCCTAGGCAGTTTGGATGCTCACCTTACTAGACCTGGATGGAGGTGGGTGGTCCTTGGACTTCCCACAGGGCAGGCAACCCTGACTGCTCTTTGGGCTGACAAGGGAGGGGGACTTGATTGGGGGAGGGGGAGGGAAATGGGAGGCAGTGGCAGGGAAGAGACAAAAATCTTAAATAAATAAATAAATAAATAAATAAATAAAGTGTGATAGTTTCCCCCATAAGAGTCCTGTGAGACTAAAACTCAAATTAGTTTTATTAGTTGATAGAGATAATTAAATGGCCTCTTTACTTATATCCTGTCAACATTTTCATAGATTTCAGCTGGCTATTTTTAAAAAGATTTGTTAGCATTTGTTCAGTCTGTATGAATATCATGTATTAGGTCTATGTAATAATAAATCTTATACATTACATATACACACATATTTGGCCTCCGAGAAGTTAGAGTTTCAAGACAGACCTACAGTGAAGAGCACACACTCTGGAAAAGTCACCATGGTGCGACCAGAGGGACATGGCTTGTTTTTAATGTTCTGTGAAGATTTATTCTTTGTTACTTATGTGTGTGTGTGTGTGTGCCTGTGTAAGTGTATGCATGTGTGTGTGTGTGTCCACGCACATGCTCACGCACTCACAAACACACTCATGCATGCAGAGGCCTGGAGAACGTACCTCTTCTGTTACTCTCCACCTATTGTTTTGAGGCAAAATCTCTTCCTGAACCTGGAACCTGTGTCTCAGCTATGCTGGAGGCCAGTAAACATCAGCAGTCCCCTGTCTGTGTCCTGAGAGATGGGATAACAAGCATTTGTGGGGAAGCTGGTGTGCTCCCTGGAGGCCAGCATCTGAACTCTAGTCCTAGACAGAGCTTCCAGACGGCCGAGCCATTACCCCATCCCTGACCTTGTTTCCCTTGCTATCACTCATCATCCCATCTGTAGGCCCTTTAAAACTGCTGGAGTTATAAATTCATAGGCAGGTAGCCCATGTATTCATCATACATAGTAGCATCCATACTTTGATATGTGCTTGATGAATGCCAGTGCATTAAGCTCCTTGTCATTTGCTGAAGCCCACCGCAGGAGTAGGACCACACAAACTATCAGATGATCACCTTAGTACATGGCGACTTAGAAGCAGGGCTGACTGATCAGTTCTCGGTCACTGGTCCCTCCATTCAAGTGTACTTGTTCTGAAGTGTGCTGGTCCATCATTTGCTTCTTCTCTCCTGAATTTGGTGCTTTCAATTTGGTGGACCACAGAAAACACTCACACACTCCCCAGAGCTTCTGAAACCCATCGTCTGCACCTCATTGTCATGGTAATGACGTTGGACCCTGACTTGTATCCTGGTGTTGTAATAAGAAGCAGCGGGGCTGCATCCCCAGCACCCCGGCCACCTGGCTGCTTATGCCCCGAAATAACAACACACAAACTGTATTCTTTTAAATACTGCTTGGCCCATTTCTATCTAGCCTCTTCTAGGCTAATTCTCACATATTAATTTAGCCCATTTCTAATAGTGTGTGTAAGCACGCCAAGGTGCGCTTACCAGGAAGATTCTAGCCTACGTCCATCCTGGGTCAGAGCTTCATCGATCGCGTCTGCCCTGAGAGGAGCTGCGTGATGTCTCTGAGAGGAGCTATGGAGTCTGTCTGAGGAGTCTTACCTCACTTCCTCTTCCGAGCATTCTGTTCTGTTTACTCCACCCACCTATGTTTTAACCTATGAGGGTCAAGCAGTTCCTTTATTACTTAACCAATGAAATCAACAGATTGATATATGACACTCCCACATCATCCTGGTACTTACCACCCTGGATCCCCATGCATCATCATCTTTGAACCATTAGCCTATCTGCATCTTCTCTATTTATGTAATAGGGTGCCAGTAATGAAAAACCTTCTTCAGTTACAGTGAGATTCCGTGAGTCAGCTTGTGAGAGCACAGAAGCAGTCAGGCACAGAGAAAGCACATGTCCCTAGTCAGCCGCCAGCCCAGGCTGCCAGGACCCAAGCGAAGGGGGTCACTCAGAGTCCTTAGACAATCCATCAGTCGACATCTGTGGTCAGGTTCTTGCTTAAGTCTGTTTCTGCTGAAAGGTGGGCACAGTCACCTCTGGGCATAGATGACACACAGGATAGAGGGGCTTCGAGCTTAGAAATAAGCAGTTGGTGAAGCTGCTGCAGCCCACACGCCTCATCTGCAGAACCCTTCCTCCTTGGCCTCCTGCTAAAGGCTGATACTGAGAGCTAGTCTCTGGGGAACTGAACATAAGACCCAGTATGGGAGAAGACAGAGGGCTGGGGGAGACATTCCAAAATCTCCCACAAACACACAATTGACAGAACGAGCAATGACTTCAGAGGCAGGAGCTAAGAACTCAGGAAGCCAATGGAAGTGCCTGGCCCCTGGAGGCTCCCTGGCTCAGAGAGGGTGTGTGAGCTTCTTCCCGGAAGCAAGACCAGAGCCCTGGGCTGTCATACACGCTGGCATGTGGCTGGCAGGAGCAGGCACCATGCCACACCCTTTCTGTTCCAAGGGCACTCCAAGCCAAGAGAGTGGATTAGAAGGATTTGAAACACAAAAGTAAAACAAGCTGTTTTCTTTATTTTCTTTCTCTCTTTCTTTTTTTCCCTTAATCATCTCCAAAGACAGTGAGTGTGACTTGTGCCACTTTAAATAAAGGCTCTGTCAGCTGGAAGAGCCAAGAAGAAGGACCATTCTCTGGTCAGTCTTTTCCTCATGGGGCAGCCAACAGGGGCAGCCTGGGATTTTTGTCTTCTTCTGGTCACATAATTTTCTTGCTCCATTGGAGGAAGCCAGGGTTCCCTGCTAATAGCCCCCATGTCTTATCATCCTTGTGAGCAGTTGTTCTCAAATTCCTCAACTCGGTTTGAGAGGAAAGTGCGGAAGCCAATTTAAAGACAAGGAGTTGGTTTTGTTCTGTAGGAAAGTCTTATTTCAGGATTGAGAAGCAAGCATTGGCATGCACAAATTACAGCAGCCGGTGAGGTTGGTTGGGTGATGCTCGTAAGGAAGGCCTGTACTCACTGTTAACACAGCACCATTGAAGGGAATTGAGTGAGCCCCTCTGGATGAAAACGGGAATGAAGTTCAGAGAAAATGTGTTGACCTTCCCTTATCCCCTTCTCCAAATGTCGTACAAGTTTGCGAGAATAAAGATAACTAGTCTACGGGCAGAGCCACAGAAGGACAAGGTCACCTTTAAGGGTCATCTTCACTGCCAGTGATGTTCCAGCTGTCTGGAGAGCACTCCCTGAGCCTTTTGTTGTTCCCAAACATGCTCAACAATGCCTGTGGGGGCACAGACACACACACACACACACACGTGTATGTGTGTGTGTGTGTGTGTGTGTGTGTGTTGGGTGATCAGCAGGAATGTTTTCCTCATTTCAAAACCTTCATTTTAGGCCAAACCTGAGGCACATCGATACCTCCATTCTCATCCTATGCAAGACGGAGTTGAGTGTCTCTTGACTCACACTGAATTCCACTTATGCCTCAAACTAGCAGCTGTCTAACACTCTAGTTTAAACAGAAATACCAATGAAAAGGAACAATGACTATTATTAAAGCCAATTTTGATTCCGTATTTCCACCATGTATGATCAGTGTGTTGGATCATTGATGTTTTTTACTTTTTATATTTGTTTTTGCAGAGCTGGGATCAGAACCCAGTACCTTTATGCTCTACTACCGAGCTATGCCTCTGCCCGATGACACCCCCCCTCCCGCCCCCGGGCTGTTTCTTGGCTCCCATTTCTTTCTTCTCACTTCTTTCCTCGTTACTGAAGTTTCTTCTGCATTGGATCTTTCAAAGAATATCTGTGGGTAGAATTCTCTTTGCTTTTAAATATCCAAAATATCCCCCTCCTCCCCTCCTCTCCCTTCCCTTCCCCTCTCCTGTCCTCCCCTCTCTCCTCTCCTCTGTTCATTTCTGCTCTCCCCTCCCCTTTGTTAAAGGTCATGTCAAAAGTTATACAGTGTCCTGCAATTTGATCAGAGTGTTAAATCTCTGGGTTTATTCCCTCGTTACCTTAATGAAATCAGATTCAGAAGGACCTTGACTTGTGTGGTATGTAGTGGCATTTCATTTGTATTTTAATATTTAATAAATAAAGCTTACCTGAACATCAGAGAGTAAAACAGGTCCAGTAGTCAGCCTTACAGACCAAGCAGTAGTAACACACACCTTTAATCCCAGTAGCTACACAAATTGCCATAGAAACAGGGTGGTGCATGCCTTTAATCCCAGTGGTGCATGCCTTTAATCTCAGCCCTAGAAAGGATTATAAAACGGGAACAAACAGCTCTCTGTCTTAGGCTCATTCTGAGACTGCTGGAGGTAGGATCACCATTTTGGGACTGAAGTCAAGGTAAGAGCCAATGATTGGCTGCTTTGTTTTTTGATCTTCAGGTTGAACCCCAATACCTGTCTCTGAGTTTTTATTAATCGTGCTTCAGCGGTATCAACAGATGCAGGCACCTGTACCCTGTTGCTCCTTTGCAATGGTCTCCAGGTTGCTTCATGTTTACGCCTTAGTTCCTGGAACTCCAGTCTTTGCTCTTAAATTCCAAGTAGAATCATGTGGAAAAGGCAGAAATAGCAAACTCTGAGTTGATTTGTTGTTTCTTAGGTTGATATTGCTTGTGTCTTGGCTTGATTGGCTGCATTTTAGGGGCTATTGTGTTCATTTTTTCTTATAATGAACATTGGGTCTCTACTTTTAAACAGGTATCTTTTCTGTTTTCTTTTCCTTTCTTTCTTTCTTTCTTTCTTTCTTTCTTTCTTTCTTTCTTTCTT
>JABTXL010000483.1:2166098-2186842 GCA_025134845.1 Neodon shergylaensis | reverse complement strand
CTTTCTTTCTTTCTTTCTTTCTTTCTTTCTTTCTTTCTTTCTTTCTTTCTTTCTTTCTTTCTTTTTGGCTTTTCAAGACAGGGTTTCTTCTCTGTGTTGCCTTGGAGGCTGTCCTGGAACTCACTCTGTAGAGGAGGCTGGCCTCAGACTCACAGAGATCCACCTGCCTCTGCCTCCCGAGTGCTGGGATTAAAGGCGTGTGCCACCACCGCCCGGCTTTCTTTTCTGTTTTCTACAGTCCTCCTGAAAGGTAAGTTTTACCCTGTCTTTATCCCCACATTTACTGATTTTTATCACTTTCTATCAAATCTACTGTCTTACTAACGACTGAAATTTAGAACTTTTTAAAGTAATTGTATTTTTAATCACATTTAATTTATTTTTTAAAATTTTTATTCATGTATATAATGTGTGTGGGTCACTTCCCTGCTCCAGTGCTCCCTGAGACCGCTTCATCTCCCTCCCAAATTCATGTCAGTTTTACATGAATTTTATTTTGACATTTTATTACTATTTTTAAACCACTGAGTTAATTAATGCCATCAATAAATGCATGGACTTGGGGTTATCCAGTGGGGCATGGAAAACCTGCCAGTAGCCGTTCCCCCAAAGAAAAATGACTCTGTCTCCTAGCAGCCATCAACTGCCAAGGGCTCTTCAGCCAGGGATGGGGTCTCTGGAGCCCCTCCCACCTCCATGGCAGAAGCTTTAGCTGGCTTAATCTTATGCAGGTCTTGTGAAGGTGAGTTCATGTGTGCGATGATTAGGTCACTTCCAGAGGACAGCATATTTCACAGCACTCCTCCCCACCCTCTGGTTCTTACATTCATCCTATCCCCTCTTGTGCAAAAACCTAAGCTTTCTAATTGGTTGAGGGTATTTTTTTTTGCTATATTTTTATTTTGTGTATAATATTCTGTTTTGTCATTGGATGCAGTGTACTTACTATGCACGGTTTTCAAATTCTCTGTTTACATAATTTCAAGTGTCTAAGCTATTCCCATTTCTTAGAATCTATGGACTGCCACTGACAGTCACACTGGGAAGAGTGACAAATATAGACAGTCACTGCTCTCCCTAAAAGCCTTATTCAAAATTTTAGTGTTTGGTTTGGATTTGAATAGAAAGCAAGTTGTGTGCATAGATACAGAACCAGGTCAAATGTGATCTTGCCCACCAACACTATGGTAGTTTAGACTGTCTCACAAGGTGCTCTGTTAAGTTGTCAGAACTCTGTAAAATCTCTCCCTGGAGACAAATTTTTTCTCTGGCTGGCACCCAACTTTAGCCTCTTCCTTGTACCAGCATGAGATTTCTAGGGAAAGTCCAATTTGGGGGGGTGTTGATTGTTCCAATAACCTGATAGTTGGGGGTTGGGGCACAGGTGTCTTTTTAAGAATATCGTCATCCCTTTCAGGGCCCCACACTAAGAAGAAAGGCCCAGTGTTCTCCAGGTGAGTAACCCCATAAGAAAACCTACTGTCCTAGACAGGCAGCCAAGTAGGATTTCTGTGTCCAGTCTTCAGCTGTTCTTCTAGAACTCTCTGAGGCTCAAGTATGGAGACTGTGCTATTAGTGTTGAGAATGTGAGCTTATTAAAGGGTTCCAATGCCCTAGGTGGGAGATGGGCAGGAACGGAGGAAAAGGTGAGAGGCACCCACTGATTGCCCGCACTCATGCCCCTAACTCAGCCATGGCTTCATAGTTGGTGTCCAGGGGCCAAAGGGGCAGGAACAGACAGCACCATGAAGTTGTGATGTAAACATTAACAGATTCTGTAGTCCCCAGCTGCTGGTTCAGCAGGACAAAGAGAGGCTCCTACATCAGGGCATGCCGGGGAGTTTTGGAAGAGAAAGAGGGCAAATTTGAAGCCTGATTGAAAAGATGGTTTTATGGAGGTTTAGTGTGTGAAATAAAGGACAGGGACACAGGGAGGAGGGAAAGGAGTTAGAGTTAATTAGAGGATGGGAACACAGGAAAGGGAAGGATAGGTTTCACTCACTGGTCCACCTCCATCTCCCAGCTTGAGCCCCACCAGTGAACTTGCCCTGGAATGACGGAGGGTTTTCAAGAATCTCCCAGGATTCAGAGTCAGACAATTTGGGGATAGAAAAAAAAAAATAAAACAAAACAAACAACAAGCAAAAATCAGATTATGTTACTTCTAAGATTCCTCCGACCATGGGTAATTCACAGGGCCTTGGATGAATTTGAGGATGGCAGCAGCTCCTTCTATAACTTATAAAGAACTTCCAGAATGTACAGGCAATGGCCCTTAGAAATAACTATGACCCCTGAGAGCAGAGCCCGTTAGCTCTGGCGTTTGTACAGAGCTGCAAAGGAGATGAAGAGCCAGGTCTACCAGATGTGAGCACTGTTGTGGGGGGGGTACTGACTCCATCCTCTACCCGGATGTGAGCACTGTCGTGGTGGGGGTGCCATTCTCCACCCGGATGTGAGCACTGTTAAGGTGGGTGCTGACAACTCTGTCCTCCATGCTCATCTTATTTTAAGTACACGACTAGAAGGCACACTCTGACCTAAACCATAACTCTTACTTTGCCTCTGAACTCATGTTTTCTTTTCTCTTTATTTGTATTTCTTGGACTCAATTTCAACACAATCGTACTTAAAGGAAAGCTTCATAAATCCACATACCCTTTCTGAATATGGACCTGTTAATCCACTCTGGATTATTCCAGTTTTAAGTGTGTGTGTGCTGTCGAAGAAAGCATGGGGTCTTACTTTCCTTGCCTGCAGTTTAGAGATGGTGATGCTGTCTTCATGGACCTTGTTAGGAGGATTTAATGATGACCCAGTTACAGAATTCCTGGCTCATAGTAGACAGACAACAGACAGAGCTGTTAGCATTCAAATAAGCAAACTAGGCCCTGGAACACACAGCTGGTCCCAGTTTAGTAAAACCAGGAGGTGACAAGCAGGTGAGGAGAGCCACTTCCTTAAGGGCCACTTTGCTTTAGCAGACTGAGGACAGCAGCAGGAGTGGAGTCAGGGATCCTAGAAGGGAAGTGTGGTGGACTGGGGAGATGGTCAGTGGGTCAAACACTTGCCTTGCAAGCCTGAGGGACTGAGTTTGATCCTTAGAGCCCATGTGGAAAACCAGACATGGTGCTGAGCGCTCACAACCCAGGAACTGAGGAGGATGGCTTGCCTGGCCTAATTGGAAAATCCTCGGTCCCAGAGAGACCCTGTCTCAACAAACAAACAAACAAAACCAAAAAAAAAAAAAACCAGTGAATGACACACACACACACACAGAGAGAGAGAGAGAGAGAAGAGAGACGTGTGCGTATGTATGGTATGGACAGCAGCTGTGACTTGGTCTGTCTGCCCAGACTGTATGTCGTGTGTAGCATGAGGTATTCACACAGATCTCATCACAGATCCTAAAAAAAGCTTATTAACCTCATCAGCTTATCCGCAGGCAGTGCCTGTCAGAGTAGCCACTCTATCTGGCAATGGCAGCATGCCTTTGGCTGTGCTTTCAGTCTCAGTTGGAGGGCAGCCTTTGCAGGTGACTGTCCCTGCTTCCTGGTCACAGTGGAGAAATCGCCTGTGTTCTCCTTGTGTGCAGCACGATGCTGAAACAGACTCACCTCTCTGGGAGGGGTGCCTCCCTCGGCTCTGATCCGCGCCGTCACCTCTGCTCTCACTGGTGTGTGGACCACTTGTTCATCTTGTTCATATCAGAGGAGTCAGTGGTGACAAGAACATTAATTTCTTTGCACAGACATGTGTCCTTGTCACTCGAAAGGAACGTCGCCGTGTTGAACACTCGTCTGCACACAGAAACAGGTGACAGTACTTGGTTCCGGGACAAGCGATTCAATAGAGGGAGAAATGGCAAGCAAGCAATGATGGGAAATCACCCCTTGGGCCACGTGACACAACCTTCTGTAGTGCTCAGGCCACCGCTGGTCAGTCAGTGATATCATTACCATTGCCAACTCCAATCGCCCTTCAAAATCGAAAGAAAAATGTAAGGTAATAATGTCTTTCAATCCACCAACACTTCCACAAGGAAAAGAATGAGTTCCTGGATATAGGAGAGGAAAGCGAGGTTTCGAGAAGGATGGGGATATGACTGACATCCTCTTCTGGCCTCTACAGGCTCCTGTATGCCCATGGTGCACATCAATCTATGCAGGCAGGCACATATGCACATAAAGTAAATATAATGCATACGTTGAAAGTCAGTCTTTTTCAAATAGCATCTTTAGAAAAATACAGTTCTATTCACTCCTGGCAATGTTGCAAATAAGACCTGTTACATGTGACCACAGGCTAAATACAACGTAAACAAAATATTGACTTAATCAAAGGGAACCTTTTCTATGTAGACAAACCTTGTGGGGTCTAGTGTATAAAGGCAAAATTCCACCAAAATCGTTATCCGGAGCACAAACAGTAGAGTGGGCCTGGGCTCATGGTTGTCAGTGGGACCCACGGTATGTAGATTTTTTTAATAGCCGAGGCCATGCCCCTCAACGCCACCTAACGTAGGTCAAGAAATTTCAGAGAGAGAATTAATTAACTGTTGACCTCCACTGGCTCCAAGAAGGTAAAGTCAAGGGCACATGGGCTGTGTTTAACTGATCACAGGGGGAGATGTAGGTGTCCCTGTAACTTAGACTAAGGACTCTCTGACAGCAGCAGCTGTCTGACTGTGGAAGCTTGGGTTACTAGGAACCTGCTCTCTGGTTGAGCTCAAACAGAGAGGTGACTTCGCTCGTTCGTATTTCCTACCAGGGCTCATGTATTCCGTTCTTCACAAACCTTGGAGGAGCTTTCCTATGCCACACAGACAACGGTGCCCAGTGCACCCGAGTTCATTCTATGTGGTAGGGGAGAAAGATGTGTGACATTTCTCTCTGCTCCACACGGCTCTTAGTTAGGACAGACCGTGGTCACAAGAGGTAGGTGAGCAAGAGAAAAAAACAAACGAAGTTTAAGGCCATCGTCATCTACTTCCTGTACAGATCTGAGATAGCTCAGAAAAGAGCAGATCTCCAGAGACATCTCAGTGTGTTATCTTTAACACATCCTTCTCAGGAGAAAGGAAACGGGGCAGGTGTGAGCAAAGTCCAGTTCAAATGAGCCAACCAGAAAGAGAACTGCGAAACAGGGTCTGTTTACAATACAGATTTCAGTGGAACCCACTTTTGTAGTAAGTGTCTCTGGTCATTCAGATTCTCTCTGGCTGGTATAAAAGGGACTGTCTCTCATTTACTGGAAATCATAGAAGCAAATGTCTCCCACAGAAGGGGAACTTTTGAAGGGACTCCTGTGGGTACAATTTCTTAAGAACAGCATAGAAAGCAACAACAACACCAAAAACCAGCTCAAAATAACCCTCACGCCAAAGAGGCAAGCCTTGAGGTGAACAGTAGCATGCCTGTCTCTAAAGTTCATCTCACAGTTATGTGTTCTGATCTCAATCAATGCTACCAGTTCAACACAGTCTTTTGTAAGGTTGAGGGTAGCCTTAGTTTATGAAGCCTGCTATAGTAGGGTGCCCCAGGCAACAGACCTTCTTTGCCTCACAGTTTAGAAGGTCAGGACCAACCTGTCAGTAAACTGGCTTTTTCGGCAGCCTTTTCTCCTTAGCCTTCTGATGGTATTTTTTTTGGTGTGTCTTTACTCGATGTTTTCCTTTCTGTCTATCAATTCAGAATGATTTTTCTCCTCTCATAAAGATGGCAGCCCCCTAAGAACTAATGCCCACTCTAATAATGGCGGTTTAACATGATCGCTTCTTCAGAAATCCAGCCCTCTACATTCTGAGTTCTAGACACTAGGGATTTAACATATTAAATGCAGAGGTCACAACCCAGCCCACAACTGGGAACACTTCACCCTTGTACCAAGGAGGAAACCTAGGCACAGAAATCCCCAAGGCCACTCAATGGGCAAGCACAGAACTTGGTTATTAATCGCGGACAAGTCTGGGCTGTCCAATCTGAGCTGGGCAGTTCTCTGTGGACATCCAAATCTGTAGCTTTGACAGAAAAGCTGAAATGGGCCCAAAAGAGCAGCCAGAGGTTGCAAAGGAGGTAACCAACAGGAGCTATGTCAGGAAAGCCATGGGATTGGCGCAGAGCTGGTGAAGCTGGGAATTAGCAACAGATGCCACTGAGCAGCTGGGGCCAACCAGGGCACAATGGGAGGCTGTGTCCCATTTCTTCAAGGTCTGAGCAGAGACAGCCCTAGATGATAGCTGCATCTGGTGCGCACCAGCGAGAGCAAGCTCTTCGAGGACAGAAACACAGGCACACAGAAAGCACACGAGCCGTTTCTTCTCCACATTAGAGAGCCGCCGCTAATATGAACAATGGGAGGTCCGCCTGTCGCTAATTGTTCTGGGAGAAGACGACGATCCTTGCCTGAGTGTTGAGGCACACGAGAGACATCATCAACACAGTCTGACGCATCACCAGCTCCCGTTCAGAACTGATCTGCAATTGTAAATCCATTAGTGCCGTGTATGAATACTAAGAGCCTGTGCATTTGCCAAGGAAGCTGACATGCTTTTCTGCAAGAGAAACATATACCCTGTGGAAAAAGGTTTCTCTTCCTGTGCATTAGGTCTGTGTCTCTATTTAAATCATGTTTAATAATCTTCTGATCAGCACAATATTTTTAAGTGTGAATAATATAAACCTGTGTTTACACTGAACAGGAGCCGTTAGACTAAAGGAAGTGTTTTGTACCTTGACGCCCTGGCTACCATAAACAATGGTTTAATAAACATGATGATTCTTTTGTTGTGGACAATCCCACAGTCCCACGGTCTCTGCAGAGATGCTCTTTTTAAACCTTGCACAGCAGGGCTCTACAAGCTACCTCCTGCCTTTGTAAATGAAGTTTTGCATTTGGTTAGGCACTATCTAAGGCTACTTTGGCATTGCAGGAATAGAGCTGAGTAGCTGTGATACAGTAGGTGGCTAATGCAATGGAATCCTGGCACTGGAACCTCATAAAAACTGAGTTCCTTCTCTGCCACAGGAAGCTCATCGCACAGAGACGTGGGGTCATGTACTGTCAGCTTGCTCTGGTCAGCTCAAAATAGCCAGTGATAAACACCAATAGTGGTGGCTATGGTGGCTATTCTTCTCTGTCACCTTGACTGGAGGAAGTCGTTCATATTATATTCTGTCTCTTGCACTCGAGCAAGGCTGAATTTGAAAGCAGCATACTAATTCGTTTGGTGGAAGAAAGTTTAAGAAAGGACAACATTCAGGTTGTGGCACGGTTGCCGTACACTGCTCTTACCCGTATTTACAGGGCAAGAGACCAGTAAATGGAGACAGACAAATGAAGTGGGAGCAGTCTGGCAAGAAAAGGAGCATGAACTGAAGTTAAAGGCATAGACATGGAGGATCTATTGATGAGAAGCCTCACTCGGCATTGGAATGGCAGGAAAGGTGCCCAAGAACCAAACACCCGCTATTGAATTCTTCCATTTGTGAAAATGCTTATTCAGTTGAAAGGGCATGGTTGAAGCCTAAGATCCCAGCACATTTATAGCACATACATGCTATAAAATGGGTACTGAAGGGTCTCTTTCCCTAGAGTCAGCCTTGAGGGCACATAAAGGCCTTTGCTGTTATGCTTTTGTGGAGCCAGGCCTCATCTAGAGCTGGCTACGAAGCCTGTCTGCACTGACTACGTGTTATTGTTTGGGTAGGCATGAAGAATTAAGAGTAGAGAAGCCATGGAAGCTTAAGCCAATGCTTCAGAAAGACAGGCAATGGGTAGCAAGACTGGATTCCCTGCAAGGAAGTTCTGAGAAAACACTGTGGTAAGCTATGATGAAACCTAAGTTAAAATAAAGATCGCAAAATGTTTGGGATGCCATGGTCATGTGATGTCCATTTAGGCAAGTTGTAGGCAGGGTGTGAAGCCTTTTCAAAATGTAGGTCACAGGTCTGTAGGTAGCAGACCTGAAAATGCAGGGTTGCCCAAGGACATAATACCATGGTGATTCCACCAGGAGCCCCAGATGTTAACTTCAGGAACTGCGGGATTAGATGTTGTCTCTGCTGTGTTTTGGTCTTGCTACAGTTGTTCCTTGAGAAGACTCTGTTCTGGCCTGGACTGTTACAATGTCGGTATTGTGAAAAACTGTGGGTTTTATAAGAGATGGACTAAATGTATTATGAGATGAGCATGATAATTTGTGGAGCAGAGGTAGGATGTTATAAGTTACAGCCATGTGTTGGGATGTCAGGTTGACATGGGGTAAAGTTGTGGTCGGACTTCATTGCTGGTGGGACTGGATTTGGAATCTGTGAGAGCATTTCCAAAGATGTTTAACTCAGGAGGGAAAACACCCTAAACATGGGCAGCACCATCCCATGGAGTGGAGTCTTGACTGGAATAAAAAGAATGCATTTCTCTCTGCCTGCTGACTGTGATCTCGATGTGACCAGCTGCCTCATGCCCCTGCCACCATGCCTTCCTCACAGTGTCAGACTGTACCCTTAAGCTGTGAGCCCAAAGAAGCCCTTCCTTCAATGACTTGGTATTGCCAGGCATTTTATCCACCCCCGAGAAAAGGAATTAATACAACCCTCAGATCTGTTTGTGGGAAATGAATTTTATTCAAGCGGTAACAGTAATGTCTGGCTTAGCAAGTTGATAGAAAGCACTCTGAAGGAAGGAAGATGTGAATTCCAAGTCTATCTGGATGCCCCTGGTTCCTGGTGCTGGTCCGGGCTCTTTCCCTCCAATGCATCGTTCTCTCCAGCCTTCTTCCCAATCTCTTTCCTGAAGGACTGACCTGTAAGGTTATTTACTTTCTCTCTACTCCTTGCTTCTGCCCCAGAAGCCATAAGCACTTGAGCAGGGGCAAAAGAAAGTATCAGGCTGCTACTTCCTCTCTCTCTCTCTCTCTCTCTCACTCTCTCTCTCTCTCTCCCTCCCATGACTTCTATGACCACATGTCAACCTCTTGCTTTAATTTCAGATGACCCTTGACCAAAGGCTACATATCCAGATAAGCTGAAAATGTCCAAAGCCAAAAACCCATTATCATCAGCCTAGGTTGTAGAACACGGAGCCTAGCAACACTGTACAGTTTTTTTTTTGTTTGTATTTTGGAGTTTTTCTTTTTGATTCCCTTTCTTGATTTAGGAGGTGCGGGTTTCTTTTTTTTAATTAATTAATTTATTTATTTATTAAAGATTTCTGACTCTTGCCCGCCACCGCCTCCCATTTCCCTCCCCCAATCAAGTCCCCCTCCCTCATTAGCCCAAAGAGCAATCAGGTTTCCCTGCCCTGTGGGAAGTCCAAGGACCACCCACCTCCATCCAGGTCTAGTAAGGTGAGCATCCAAATTGCCTAGGCTCCCACAAAGCCAGTTCATGCAGTAGGATCAAAAACCCATTGCCATTGTTCTTGAGTTCTCGGTAGTCCTCATTGTCCACTATGTTCAGCGAGTCCGGTTTTAACCCAGGCTTTTTCAGGTCCAGGCCAGCTGGCCTTGGTGAGTTCCCGATAGAACATCCCCATTGCCTCAGTGTGTGGGTGCACCCCTCTCGGTCCTGAGTTCCTTGCTCGTGCTCTCTCTCCTTCAGGTTTCTGTTTTCTACCCTGCATCCACAGAGTGCTTATTAATGGCCTGGGATAAAATTTTAGTTTCAAATGCAAAGACTTGCTCATATGAAATGAATGCGGCTTGCCGTGCCTTCATAAAACAAGAGATCTGTACAGTGAGCTGTTGAAATTCAGGAACAAGCGCACCCTCTAACAGGTTAAGTGTGTAACAAAGAATTTGTATCTAGGGAATCTCAACTCAGCTGAGGATGTTGCAGAAGGCTGTGTCCCTTGATGAGCCTGGCCCTGATGCTGAGTGGAAAACATCTGAGCTTACCTCACCTCCACAAGCTTCACGTTCAACGGGAGCACGAAGAAAGAATCGCTCACTTCCATTGCCATGGAGTAAGGGGGCAGGGCAGAATAGAGCCGTATGTCCACACTTGAGGTTGGGACAAGGACGGAGGTGAAGGTGCTATATAGAAAGTTCTGGGACAAAGACCGATGATATACTATAATGTTCTGTGCATTGTTCTTCCTTTTGTCTTCTTTCCAAGGTGACATCAAGTGACCCACAATGTACAGAAGAAGAGGGGTCAGTTTTGCCCCGTAGGGTGCATGTGAAGATACCTACGGTTGGGTGGGAGGGTGCTGCTGGTCTTAGTGGCTGGAGACCAGGAATGCTCCAGTGTTGACTAGTAGTGCATGAAGGGCCCTGCCGCTGAGAACACAGCACATTTGAGTCCCAAATGTCAACTGGGCCGAGGTTGAAAGCCTTCAGATGAAGTGTGTTCATTTGAAAACATAATAAGTGTGGCCTAGCAAGAGTAGTACAATGAAAGCTCCCTGGCAGATCTTAGGAAAATATATCCCCGGCAGAAGGCTCATCTCCTGCAAACTGACGTCTCTCCCAGTCCCTCCTCCCCTCACACATGCAAATTATTTGACTCTGCTCTTTTTTTTTTTTTTTTTGTCCCAGTGACTTCATGTGGCTAACCACATTCAGTACGATTTCAATACAGTTTACCTAGGGAAATGTTTTCCAGATCCATCAAGAGAAGAATAAGAAATACCACGTGCGGCGCCTCGCCTCCCCCTGCCCCTGTTTTTACAGTTAAAGTCAGGTTGCAGTGTACACAAAGTAGAGAGAACACTTTAGATTTTTCTTTTTTGGTCAAATCCTGTTTGATTTGGTTAATCTCTGTTGAACAGGAGTTTAGCACCATGTCTTTTAAGCGAGATCATTCCTCTATTAATGAGATCCAGACCTATTCAAGGAAGAAAAATGATTAAAAACTAAAATGTCCCCTTGCTGGTATTCAAATGAACGCTAGCAAAAAGGTGATATTTTTTGAAGCCTGCACCCTCTCTCTCCCTCCATTTTTTTTTTAATCCGTCCTAATTGACTTGGATCTGGTTCATCCTGAGTACGTTATGTTTTCTTATTGTAACAGTCTTTCCCTGGCAAAATCATTTCCCTCACTAATGAGATCCATCCTCCTAGGATGGGGCGAGAATTTAAAACACACCCACTGTTCTCACCCCCGTTCATTTGAATAGAACCAAAGGGCCTCCTTTCCCAGCATCCTGTCAGAGAGCTGGGGCTGAGCTCATTAATAAAGACACGCTTCTACTCCAAAAAGCCCTTGGCATTGAGGCATAACCTAGATTTGAAAGTTGTCCGGTGCTGAGCCACTGCTACAGAAGCCACCTCCTGAGCTAAGAGCTCATGATGCCTGGGGGCTCATGCATGGGATCCTGGTCAGCCAGGAACCATCTGTGCCTTCAGTTACCAACCTGTGGATCTTTCTTAGGAGGCATTCTGCCTGGGATGTCTCTCACCTTTGAGTAGTAGGGCCTTCGCTGCACAGTGGCCATTTCAGAGCTGACCCTTGAGACTCGAGGGCCTTCTCTCCATTTTAGGCAGTTCTAACTGTCCTTAGCCTGGAGTTTTTGACCAGCTCTGCCATTGCTTCTACCCTTTGTTGTCCTTTCTTCCTGGGCTCAGTGTTGCAGAATCTCTGCTCTGTTCACGTGGCAGACCCTCTACCCTCAGGTAAGCCCCATGGTAGACACCCTGACAATAGCTCCAGCCAGCTCGATGACTTTGGGTTAATCTCACTATGCTCTCAGCTTCCAGATAAGCTCATAGCTTAAGAAGAAGCCAAGTGTGAGAGATAGTGTGTGTGATCCGAAATGCCGTATTTTGATTTCAAGCTGTGTGTCCCCCGCGACCCCACCACACCCCCAATACTGGGCCAGTGCCTTCCACTGGGTGAATGAACGGTTTCCATGTGTTTCTCAAGTTCAGCGCTTTTCCATGAGGTGCAGGCTGCTCTTCTTGGGCCTGTCTGGGAGAATGTTTGCAGTCACGTGTTTCCCCTCTGATGGAAAGGTTGAAGGCTCACAACCTATGCTGCTAGTCCCTTCTGCTGAGGCCTTCTCTCTTGGCATGAGCCCACTGCATGTCCAAGTGCCACCTGACTTATTTGTGCCCCTCTGTGGGTGCAGGAAATTAGGAAGCCTTGGCTAATGCTTCAGCTATAATGGCTGCCCTTTGTGATCCAACAAGCCCACATCTTCGATCAGAATGCATGGTTGTGACAGACTCACTTCTGACTCCATAGGTCACAAGTTCCTGGAGTGCCACAGTTCTTGAAAACCCTGCTTGTCCCCTGTTTCAGGAATACTGTTCATATCTGATCACAATTCAGAGGCTGAGAACCTAACCTCTTATGTGAACGTTTCGGGAGTTTGGCTGAAGGTGACAGACGCTTCAGAAGCCACATGAAGCCATTCCTGCTGAAATCAACTCCACATTCTTCAAAACACATTTGTCTTCAGATCCATGGTTTTTTTTTTACT
The DNA here is from genome assembly GCA_025134845.1 of Neodon shergylaensis. Taxonomy (NCBI): domain Eukaryota; kingdom Metazoa; phylum Chordata; class Mammalia; order Rodentia; family Cricetidae; genus Neodon; species Neodon shergylaensis. Next base: position 2,174,419 of record JABTXL010000483.1, on the reverse strand, counting down.
TTGAGATTATATATTGATTACAACTTTTATTCCCTATAGAGTTTTAATATGGTTTTTGTTGTATAGGAGTTTTAGGTTTACAAGAACATGGCTTGGAGAGTCATACATTTTCCATCTTCAATCTCCTCTAGTATTGATAAGCTCTATTAGTAGGGTATATTAGTCATAATCAATATGCCAGCGTTGATGCATAAAGTTAAAAAAGGCCCCAGCTTTGTTCAGCTTCTCTTGATACTTTTGTGTGTGTGTGTGTGTGTGTGTGTGTGTGTGTGGTTTTTCAGGACAGGGTTTCTCTGTGTAGCTTTGGAGCCTGTCCTGGAACTTGCTCTGTAGACCAAGATGGCCTCAAACTTAGAGATCGTCTGCCTCTGCCTCCTGAGTGCTGGGATTAAAGGTGTGCACCACCACCGCCTGGTTTCCCTTGGTACATAATGCAGTGTTTCTATGAAACAATCCAAATCAGGTACCTCATTATGTTTGGGTTCCCTGTCTTATCAGACTTCCTTGTCTATGACAGTTCTCGTTTTGGATGACCCTGGCAGTTTGGGCACCGCTTGGGAATCTGAAGGATGCTCCTCAGCAGGGTTGGGTGGTCTGGGGTTGAAGATCAGAGACGCAAATCTCTTCTCTCGTGTTGAACATGATCCTCATGTTACTATGGCCTTGAGCAAGCTGGTGTTGGCCAAGGGGACACCTACTAACTCTTCCTTTCACGTCACTCTCCTCCCTTCCTTTCTCTACCTGGCTGTGTGGAAGCCTCTCTGCGCAGGCAGGGAAGGAGTGTGGAGCTGTGCTCTCCTTGCTTGTGGGTAGAAAATTCACGTAAAGCGTTTGAAACTCATCTGCTTGGGATATTTGTCTCTTCTCCGCAGTTCATCTACTTATGTCTTGTGATCCAATGCTAGTGATTTAGTTTATTCCTCATGTTGTTGCAGATCCCCCTCCTCCACACGGAGAACTTGCAGATGACTTCAGTTTCCTTTCCCACTCCGCCATCACCCTGTGACTTAGGGCAAAGCATGTCTACTGACTGAAATAACCTGGGTTTATGTGGTGTAATTCCCAGGCAAGACCCATTAGCCCAAGGACCAGGAAACATTGACCACAGCTTTACAAGCTCCCTTACTGCTCCAGTTGCTCCAGACATTATTAAAAGAAGTATAATATCTAATTATATTCGGAAATGCATAATTCATTTGTTGACAAGTAATTAAGACTGTTAACCAAATTGACATACATCCACAAAACACAACATAGCAATCTTACTTACCTTAAACAAAGACGAGGTAAAGTCCTCCCAGAAGCATGTTTGGTTGTATTTATTATCACTATCCTAAGAAGGTAAATGAGTTTTGTTATTAGGACACTCATTTTATTTAGAGATCCAAGGGACACACATGAAATGGCCACTTCTGCAAATACTAAAAGGAAGCTGAAAAATTAAAGTGTGCTTCTTATTAAAAATGTCAATAAACTTGATAATTAAAAGACTGAAAGCCCAATAAAAATGTACAAAAACAAACCCTTTTGTCTGGAGAGATGGTTTATCCATTAAGAACATTTGCTGCTCTTGTAGAGAACCCAGGTTTGGTTTTCAGCACCCACACAGTGTCTCACAACCATCAGTAGCTCCAGATCTAGGGGATCTGACACACTCTCTGACTGCAATGAACACCAAACGTGTGCATGGTGCACATACATACATGCAGGCAAAACACACAGAAGATAAAATAAATAAAAATAAACTTTTGGAATATATAAAACGTTGAGTGAACACTTCACAATAGGAGATATACACACAGCAAATATATGTGGGGGGAAATGGCTTCATTATAAGCTATCAGGGGAATACAGAGTTGATATAAAGAGACAAATCTCAACAGGGTGAAGCCGAAGATGGACAGCCGTGAGTTAGTGAGGATGCGGAGCGCCTCTTCTTCATTGTTGATGGGGATGTAGACTAGTGCAAGCCGGTTGGAAGATGCTTCAGCAGTTTTGTAGACCATCCATCCTACACTGGCTCTACGGCCCTGTCCTTGCATTCATGTGGATTTATCTAAGAGGAGAGAAAACATGCTGACAACAACATGTGTGCAGAAATGGCCTGAGCTATTTCATTGAAGTAATCCCAAAGTGGACAGGACTTTGTTCTTTATTGAGAGGTAGAAAAGACAGGAAGGTGGAGGAAAAATGGGGTAGCTGGGAGACTAACCAGAATTCAGAATGTGGAACGTAAGTCTTAGGGAAACTTGAAACCTTGTAAGCTAATTAAACTATAAAAATAAAAGAGAGAGAGAGAGTTGGGTGGATGACTGAGTTGGGATATGGACTCCTCAGCCATAATGAAGAACAGTTGCAGGTATCTATCTCCATCTATAGGACAGATGTGCATTGTTAGATATGAAGAGAGACACAAACACTTAGATGGGGATGGACAGTTCTGTGGTTACAGATATGCTAGAAGTAAACTCACATATTTTCTCACTCACAGGCCAGCATTCTCTCAGTGCCAGTGAGCAAGGACCATATCCCTAAGGTCTGGGATAAGACAAAGACACCCACTCTTGACAAAATTGTTAAATGAATAGCCAAAAAAATGGTAAAAACAAGCTTCCATTATCAATATTAACTGCATCAAGAAAGGATGAAATGTCTGGGAATAAAGTTAATAAGGAAATTCTTTAAACAGAAACCCTTAATACCTAGTAAGGGATGCACAGAACAAATGAAACAAGTTCAGACTCTCAGCTCGTAGGGGCACATCTTACAAGCATGTGCGAATAGGCTTGGAAAATCAAGATCTGGGGTCAGAAACAATAAGAGATGAAACACAGAGGTCTTCGGGATCTGTACAGCTGCTCTATTGAAGACGATCCCTTTGGTCACTTACTTTATCTATATCTTATTTCTTGCTTATTCTAGTCTCCTATGGGCAGTGAACACTTTGATTATTTATTCCCAATGACAATTGTATGGTAAAGTAATAGCAGATGCCACAGCCTCTGTAGGTAGAGACACAGACACATTCTGCTTCTGACTCCACGTCAGGTTCTGCCGATTCACCAGCAAATAGACCTCACTCACTCCAAGCTTCTGGCATTAGAATACCAGAGACTAGAACAAGAGATACTTCTGAATGGGTCAAAAGGAGTTTTTCAGACTCCTAACTGCCAGTGTGGTAATGCCCTCCAGCCCCGCCACACACACACCAGACTTGAGGTACTCTGTGTTCCTGAAGGATTTTAATTAGAAGTCAGGAGAAATAACTTTGGAAAGTGTATGAGAAAGATTTGGCAGAAGGAGCAGAAGGCTGGACCAAATCATCTGCACTATCACTTCTAACCAAAGTTTGTCATTCTTGGCCAAGCTCTTTATCCCTTCTGTTTCCATTCTCTCACCCATCCTATGCCATGACGTAGAGTGGAGGGGAACATCCAGGTTCATCAATCCACCATCCATCCCACTGAGACTCCTCTGATCCCACTTCCCACTGTGCATGTTCTACAGACACTTGCAATTTTACTGTATCATACTGTATGTAAAGATCTCTGTGTTTGACTCCCACTATAGGCGACAGAGTTCGATTTAAAGACTTCCCTTTAGGATGTCTGCTACCCCAATGCAGGGTCTACACAGGGGATAGAGGGCATTCCTTCCAAACTGACACTGAGCCCTAGATCAAACTTGACCGAGCTGACAGTGTTGCTAACTGATTCTGTCTCTTCTTTTTTAAATCAGGTGTCCTGTATTTCTTACCATACTTGCTTTTCAGATCGCCCCTCCACATTCCCTTTCGCTCAGTAGTGCATATTTCCCCCTGCATATTAAATTCCTCAGACAATAATGTTTGTTTGTTTTCCAAATCGCATACTACCCTCTCTTGGCAAACAGGAAATGACAGAGTACTGACTCAACTTCTCCCCCTGGGAGATTCCTTTCAACTTAGAGTCAGGAACCAATCGGTATTATTCATTTGGTGGAGGTAAATTACAGATCATGTTTCTGAGATATTGATAAAAATAGTGATTAGCAATTGCTTGCTTAATAGAGAAGAAAAGGTCTGGCTGGGGTCTAATGGGAGTTGACAGGGTTGTTTTATTAGTGTTCGTAATTGATTCTTGATTTAAGTGGCAGCCATCTTAGTTTAAAAGATGGCCCCTAACAGGAATGGACATCGGGTAATAAAGACCCTTCAATTAACATGGCCGAGCCTTTCGTGTATAAATCTGCCTTGGATCTGGACATTTATTTTTCCAAATACAATATTGATCTGGACAGAGCCACGTCAGAGAGCCGGAAAATGAAATGGAGGAGAGCAGCAGCTGTGTCCAGGATCCTCTTTCCACTCAGGGTTTTCTTTGATGATTTTGCATCCTTGGTCGCATTGTTCCCGTCTGTGAACTGTTCAAAAACAAATACAAAACAGAACAACAAAAGCTGAGGCCTTCTTAAAGCGCTCAACGCCAGCACCTTCTCTTTTAAAGGAGATTTTTACCTGAGGAGCTAAAGACTTGAGTTTTTGCCTCAGAATCAACCGCAAAGCCATTTAGTTATTTATTAAACGTGGGCCTGGTGCTTGTGGTTGCAGTAAATGCTCTGTGAGTGTTGGCTGAATTAATCCCTTCAACACTGCACGGTCTGAGCACATTTAGTTACCTCGCTGTGGATTGTGCTGCCCAAGCTCAGAGAGAGCAGTCCTGGGCCTTAGGCAGCACAGCCAGGGAGCCCCCCCGCAGGGAGATTCCTTCCCAGCCCTCCCAGCAAGTCCTTCTGACCACTTCCTCACTTAGCATCTTGCACAGAGACTTTCTGTGAACACCACCATCCATTTCTCTTTATACATGAACACGCATCTTGGTGTGGGGGTCTTGCTGATTGGCTGTGAACTATCAAAATTCCCAACTGTGTGGTTGCCTAGAGCTGATACTCATTCAGACTAATGCTGTCCATAGCAACATTTCAAAATCTGGCTTTTCTCATTTTCCTTTTCTTCCCCCTCCCTTCTCTCTCTTTCTTCTCCTCTTTGATATGGGGCTGCTCTTTGTAACCCTCTAGGCGGCCCTAGAATTTTCTATGTAGACCAGGCTGGCTTTGAACTCACCCAGATCCTCCTGCCTCTGCCTCTGGAGTGCTGGGTTTAAAGGCCTGTGCCACCACACCCAGGTATATTTTGCCTTTCTTGTTTATTGATTATAAAAGGAATGTATAGTTCCTGTTATGTGCTACAAATTGAGCATGAAGAAAAATTGGAAATAAACTCACTTGACAATCTACAGTCTAAAACACAGGCGCTTAACACTGCCAAAGCTTTTTTGTAGTCCTGTATAAAAATGTTTCTACAGGAGAAATCATGTATCAACAAGTTACTGAAACCAGTACCATTGGAGAATTTAGGGGGCCCTTTGATTGACTGCGTGTCTGCCCATTGAATAGATGTGATACAATTTAGTTAACTAAAATACTCTTCTTAAATATTTACATCATGCCCTTAGTCTACATCTAGAGGCAATCCAAAACTTCATATTTTATAAGCCACAGTGAACTAGTCTGTATTATAAGGGCAACCCTTGAGGACCCTCCACTGTGAAGGGTGCTAGCAACTTTCTTCAGGAATAAAGAAGAAAAAAGAACATTCCACCTGTGCCTTCTGAGGAAAAAAAGTTGATTAAATCACATCTGAAGATTGTGTGAGGCCTTCCTGTTTCCCAGAAGGTTGGCTTCTGGTCCCTGAAAGGGGTGAACATGGAGAACAGGGCAGAAACAAGATGCTGTCAATGGCCCCCAGTTTCTTCCAGGGCTGTTTTCATCTCCCTGGTCCTGCGCTTGTGACTTGTCCACCCTCTGAGACTGGACCATTTCTATCCCTTCGGTGGAGTCTGCAGGTCACACTCGTCCCCAAAGCTGGGAGGGAATGTTCTATAGCTCTCAGCTAACAGAGTTGCCACACTGAGTTTCTCACGTGCATACATGATGATTGTGGTTGCAGTCCACACTGGGAAATGTCCTGCCCAGAAATGCAAATAACATGCTAGGTGGTTATTATGCCAGACTGAGTCTCTTTATTAAAGGATCCTTGCAACACAGTTTTCTAATGAAATTGGGTCACCTGGAGACCTTTCATATGCCAAGAGAGAACCGGGTGAAGAATTGGGGAAGATAGATGTCTTTTTTTTTTAACTAGAGAGTAAAATGGAAGTTTTTTTTTTTACTTTCAATGCATTTAAAATCTGTTTTCTATATCTATGCATCGCTTTCATTTCATCTCTATATTTTGCGTTTTGTATGTGTGTGAAAGGAGAGTGAGAGACAGATCCCTAATTAAAGTGCACACCAATATTAGTGCAGCTAAAGCCATATTGTTTAAACTACTCCAACTGTCCACTGAGACGTCAGACGTTGTGTCTGGGCCGTGCTCTTGAAGGGGCTGTGTTAATTAGCTGAACGATGTTTCCTAACTGTAAGGTTTTCTTTTTTTAAATAATAAAGCAAGCTTTAAAACTTAAAAAATAAAATATCAAAATACTCAGATCAGGGGTTCAGGATGCTACTGTGGACACTTTACTTATAATCAAGTAAGAATTCGGAATCAATCACCTAGTCAAACAGCAATACTGGTTTCCCTTGAGCGAAATGACTTAGAGAGGCAGTGTTTCTTTGGGAGACCTTGTAAAAGTTTCTTCCAAAGTGAACCCCAACAGCTGTTTAAAATGTACTCAGTGTAGTATTAGTGCCAGGGGATAGACTGTGGCTGCAGCAAGGGTAGTGGCTTAGAAGGGGGCTCCTCCATCAGGCCTTGGGGTCAACTCCCTTACTGGGTGGCTTCAGTTGCCAAAACATCACACTTAGCAAAGAATTCAGCTGCCATTAAAAGGCCTCATAAACCCGCCCAATATACTGGCCCATATTTCTACACTATCTTGATCATGTGTGGTAAGATATGAAATATCATATTACTACTCATAAAAGAGGAGACTTGGGCCCTAATAAACTAACTTCATGTTGCTCTTAAATCTAACAGCAGGAGAGTGTAAGCATGCTTTTGTGAAAGTATGGTTTGGGCATTTTCCTTTGTAAAAACATAGATACAAATAAAAAAGCAAACACGTATGAAGACATTGTGATGGGCCATCTTGATTGGAAATTGATGAGACATGGAATCGACTAAGAGACATGATTCTGGTTGATCTGGGAAGGAGTTTCTGGGAAGGATTAGGGGAGGGGATGAGGCCCTTCTCTAGACTAGGCAGCCACTTCTGGTGATAGCCAAGCTTTGAGGAAGTGCAAGGAAAGTGATGCTTTTTTTTTTTTGCCTGCCTTCCTTCTCTCCCTGTTGATGAGGGCACCTGCTCTGCTGCTGCTGCCCTTTCTGATGTAAAAACCAAGCTTCTTTGCCCTTCATGTGTAAAGAACTGAGCTTCCCAGGAATCTCTCAGGCTTGCATCACCGAATTGGGACTACTGGGCAAACAGTCTCATGGGCTGAGCAGCTCCAGGGCTCTCAGCCTCTCCAGCATTTGATCTAATAACACTTTTTTATTATATATTCACTCTATTGGTTCTTTCCCTCCAGAGAGATCTACTCCAGACTCACACACACACACACACACACACACACACACACACACACACACACGTACCTGGCTATGTAGATATTTGTATGAAGATAGGCAGGCGGCCAGGACGATGGCTGGAACAGATGAACCACACTTACTTATCCGCTGCTGTGCCAGTCTCATCAGCCTGTAGTGAACCTGTTGACAATGAACTCAATCAGATGATCGGCAGGATACATTCACGAATTGATGCACACATTAAACTAGCACCTTTTAACTTCGTGCAGTAAAAATATTCAAAGGTTATTGTTTTCAAGAATAATCTCACTCTTTGTGATTGAGTGCCCAGTTTATTCTTTGGGACTGTCTTGGTAATAACTATTTTTTTAATCCTGCCATGATCAAAGATGCACAGTTGAGGGTCTAGAGCTCTTATTAGCGAGGTCTCTTTAAATATGACAGATCAAAACTAGACAGCCACTCCTGTGTCCTGAAAGCCAAGAAAATGAAAGTATAAATAATGCAGAAAGTCAGTCAAAGGAGGAGGAGTAAGTTGAGCTGTGTGGAGGGTGGGGATGTGAGAGATGGGGGGCATAAAAGGTGGGGTGTGGAAGGTGGAGGCATGGAAGGTGAGGGCATGGAAGATGAGGGGCATAAAAGGTGGGGGTGTGAGAGATGGGAAACATGAAAGGTGGGGGCATGGAGGTGGGGACATGGAGGTGGGGACATGAGAGATGGGGGGCATGGATGGTGGGGGTGTGGAAGGTGG
>JABTXL010000483.1:2111962-2161304 GCA_025134845.1 Neodon shergylaensis | reverse complement strand
GATAGATAGATAGATAGATAGATAGATAGATAGATAGATAGATAGATGATAAATAAATAAAAAATCCAGGGAACCTGGATTTCCTATGAACAATAATAGCAACAACAATAATAACAGATATTTAATCTTTTTTTAATCATTGTCATATCACATTTTATTTTCTGGTTGCACTGTGAGAGAGAGGGTGTTAGCCAGATCCTGCAATGTGTTTGCAGTACACTCTTGCTCCTGCACACTCAGCTACTCACCCTTGTCCCAGACCTTTATTTCATTTCTATAATGTATAGCATCATTTCTTGCAGTAAGAATTATTGATTTCTGTTCATGGGCTTTCATTTACATAGAGGATGCGTTTTAGGTCTGGGGAATGGCTTAACCTGGAAAGGCTAGTCTCACAACTGTGTGGCTTGAGCTTGGAGCTCCAGAACCCACATGAAAAGCCGGCTACGGTGGCTTGCTCGCACCTACCATCCCCGAGGTGTTGAGTTGTGGAGGTGAAGATGGACAGATTTCTGGAGTCACTTGTTAGTCCCAGGCCAATCAGAGATGCTGTTCTGAACAAAGGTTGAATATGCATGTGGAAGAAAGGAAAACCAAAGCTGCCCTCTGGTCCCCTCATACATGTGCACACACAGGTACACCCACACTGTCTTGAACTGAAAACAAACACAAATGTATTTAAAATCATATTCTATTTTTATACTTTTCGCTAATGTTTTCTTTTAAAATCTGTGTGTGTCTGTGTGTGTGAATGTTTTGCCTGCATGTATGTCTGTGCAGCATGCACATATCTAGTACCCATGGATAACAGAGGAGGACATCATATCCCCTAGAATTGGAGTGACAGATGGTTGTTGCCGGCCATGTGGGTGCTGGGAATTGAACCGTGATCTGAAAGATGAGTCATTGCTTTTAACCATTGGGCCATCTCTCTAGCCCCTCACTAATGTTTTCAAATATGCATCCATGTGAAGTCTAACTTGGTCTTACTTCTGGGGGGCACTGGGTGTTGTACCCACTTCTGCTCACACTGGCCATTTTACCAACAGAGGCCTATGTTGCCTGCTGTAGTCTTCCATCAGAAACAAGGCTGTATTGAAGGTCTTTGTCTTCATGGGAAACAACATGGATTTGTTTCTATGAGCTCTAAAATGCAGGGCTAAGCATGGATACCCCAGGCCCTCTCACATCATCACATATGTCTTTTAAACCTTCATTTTTCCTGGCTCCACTTAGCATACAGGTGATCAAGAGACAGAGAGCTTCACAAGGCAGAAATACTTCTACTGAGAAGTAAATGGAAGCCCCAACAAACTGTCCCTGGCTCAGACGATGGTCACCGCTCACTGAACTTCAGGTTGAGACACAATTATTTGAATTCCCAACACTCTGTGTCCAGCAGATCTGCTTGTTAATGATTGGCTTGCGGCAGTTTTTTTAAAACTACTAAGCCTATAACAAATGATTTGTACAGAAAATAATTGCATAGTAACTCATTAAGTCTCATCTAGTTCAAGAGAAGGTGGGGAAAAGATAAAGGATATATTGCAAGATCCCCAAATGACCATGAGATTAAAACCCAAGGTCAGGACTTTCAAAGGATGTACAAAAATGCATGTTCCCTTCTGGAGATTTGTGTTAAATTTTGGATGATGAGGAGGAGGTATTGCCTGTGATTGACAGTAGGTAACACTTCACATTTGAGGGGCAGGCTACTGAGTGACCCCGGGTCTACCTGAGGCTAACAGGATACTCCTCTCCCTCTCTGCCAACAGGGATAATGTCTTCTCTGCATAGTGTCTTCCATCTGTGTCTTCTTATACCAGCCCAGGGAGACACCACAACTGTGCACTCTTTTATGAGAACACTGCCCAGGAACATGGGAGCATCATAGATTCCATGGCTGCACTCAACAAATTAGCTGTGCAAACACGCTCCTGAGGAAAGATTCCTGAAGAGCACATGCAGTGCTCAAGCGTCCTTAAGCACTTCCGAGCACCCTTTGCCAGACAAACACACGATGGACTAATTACAGCCATTCTTATCTGTTCATTAATCCCCGTCCTCGAAGGGCCATTGCTGAACTACGCTGCCCTACTTCTGGGGAAAGCCTGTCCTTGAAGGAGACAAAATTGGATTTCTTTAAAAAATATTTTCTAGATCCAATTTCTCACCATTCAGTTAGAAGACCCTCCAGATAATTAGTGTGAATTAGGGAGGTTTCTGTGGTCACAGTACTTCACTGCCTTACCCACGCTGCCCAGAACTTAAACCTGACGAAATGGAAGATGCGATCGTGGTTCCCTAAATTGTACATGACTTAGGGATCTTTTGGAAGAACTTAAATTGTAGCCTTCAGTGAGGATTCATTTACAAGTAAGTAGAACGGAGGAGGGGTAGCCAAGTACTCAGCAAGGAAAATACCAAGGTGCAGTTTGCATTTCCATGGCTTGGAGGCTGTCGGCTTCTCAGCTGTTCTGCCAACCAGTTACCCCTCCATGACTTACCCTCAGCCAACATAGCCAGCCGGAGTCAAACTTGTGGCTCTGTGGGGTGCTCTCTGTTACTAGAACCATGCCAGCATGAGCTCAACCCATCACCATGGTCCTCATCTCGAGTCCTGGGACATGAACTTGGGTCTGGGCCGGTCTGCACTCTATTTTCCATCCACTCTCTGGCCTTTTTCTCCTCCCCCTTGCTGTTTTTCCTGGCACTGCGGACCAGTTCACTGGGGAAACCACCACAGGAGTCCCACAGTCTTAGTTAGACACCCCTCATCTTGCCCTGCCAGAAAGAAATCACTCTTGCCATGGCTCCTTGGGTAAGGCTTATCTGGACATAGGCCATCCTTGATCAACTAGGTGGGTTCTTGCGATGTATTCAAATCTCATGTCTCTATGTCTACTGCAACTTAGTGCCTCAAGACATCAAAAATTCATTCTCTTTCATTTCTAGGAGCAGAATATGAAGTCAAGGTGTAGACATAGTCACCTTAACAACCATATCTGTCTTCAAGTTCTAGGGGAGGGATTGCTAATTTCTCCCTGTTTATGGTCTTTTGGGGATCCTTGATGTTCCTTGGTTCTGGATTCTACCCCCTCAGTCTTTTCTCCTCTTATAAAAATTGAATACCCATGGCCCAGAGTGAGCTGGCTTAGACTTAGCTAATCACTTTTACAAAGATGCTTCTACACAATCATGTCACCTTGTGAGCTTCCAGATGGGCATGAATTTTACACATGTTCTTATCAATCTAAAACAAGTAGAAAATAAAATTTGTATCAGATAAGCAGATAAGTTTTCATTTGTGTGTGTTTGTGTGTGTGTGTGTAGGATGACAATAAATGGTTTTATTTATCCTTTTGGTCAACCACCATGTGTCCATGTATTCAGTGAAAATTTGATAGATGTATCGTGAGTCAAGAATAATGTTATAACAAAATTAAGAAAAAAACAAACCTTGAAACCTAGCTCTCCAGAGACTTACAATTCAAAGCAGGCTGTAAAGCAATGAGTGTTAGTAAGAACCCTTCCAGGAAAAGTGATGACGGCCCGTGAAGTGGCTCAGTGGGAAAAGAGGCTCACTGCCAAGCCTGATAAACAGGGTTTGATACCATGGACCTATATGCTGGAATGGGGGTAACAGACCCCCTCAAGTTATCCTCTGATCTCCACAAGGATGCATGGCATATTCGTATACTGGCCTAAATAAATGTCAATGTTAAAAATTTTAGAAGTAACATGTCTAGAGAGATGATGTAACTCAGTGGTAGAGTGCTTAACTAACATGGTTCTAACCCTAGGCCCAGGGAGGTGATTGCGGGGAGACAGAGAATCAATCAAATGAAGGAAGACACTACTGCATTCAGAGAAACAAATCTGAGAAGACTGTGGAAGGCATAGTGTTCAGAGAGAATCTTGAGATTTGTAAGCATATGAAAAGGGGCTCAATAGGAAATAATTCCATGTATGGAGTCTATACAATATGACTAAAAATACCCGACTCATCTGAATGAAGATCTCACCGAGCTGTGTTTCTTTAGGGAGCCTTCACACAGATGGACATTTCTGCTTCCCTCTGCAGAGCTGCGGAGCACGACAGTCATGGGTTAGGAAGAGTGACACATCTGGGGGTCATAATGTCCGGAGATTATGATGGCGCACCATCAGCATATTTTCTTATGCACAATAAAACCTGGGTCAAAGGTCACTGCTGGGAACAGCTCAGGCTGCAAGGACCTTTTTTACTACCATCAGGGAAGATGGTGGCTCCACAAGATAGTGAATAATGATTGTCAGCCTCACAGAATCTACAATCCCTGAAGGGTCAGGCATGTCTGGGAGTGTCTATGAAGGATGATCTGGTGAAGGAAGACCCACCCTAACTGTGGGCAACCCCATCCTTGGGGTTGGAGTTCTAGGCTGACTACAAAGAGTTAAGTCAAGCACCAGCCTTGGTTGTTCTCTGTTGCCGAAGTGTGGATTCCGTGTGGCCATCTGTCTCGTTTCACTGCCACCATGGTTTCCCTGCCGGGGTACACTGTGTGCCCTGGCTCTGTGGAGCAAGAGAAACCCTTCCTTCCCTAAGATGCTTTGGTCAGGACTTTTGTCCCAGCAAGGAGAAGAGTCATGAATAGGCATCGCATGGGTCTTGAGAATATGTCACCGGATGATGGGATCTCCCACACTTGGGATTTCAATAAAAACCACCAGAAAATCCAGCACAGGGGACTCCTACCCATGAGCCAGTAGCAATGCAACTTGGACACTGTAATTAAAAACAACCACTTTTTAAATATATTTTTTGTTGATTTTTATTGAGCTCTACATTTTTCTCTGCTCCCCTCCCTGACTACCCTGATCCCTCCAACCCTCTTCCAAGGCCCCCATGCTCCCAATTTACTCAGAAGATCTTGTCTTTTTCTACTTCCCATGTAGATTAGATTCATATATGCCTCTCTTAGAGTCCTCATTGTTGTCTAGGTTCTCAGGGATTGTGATTTTAGGCTGGTTTTCTTTGCTTTATATTTTAAAACCACTTATGAGTGAGTACATGTGATAATTACCTTTCTGGGTCTGGGTTACCTCACTCAAAATGATGGGAACAACCACTTTTGTGGAGGGCTCAAAGATATTCAGATACACCCAATGCAGCTTGCTTCAACTCACAAACACACAGAGAGCGCGGAGAGGATGCCTCTGGATCCCTGCCAGACAGGATGCACACCCAGTGCCCTCTCTAAGCAGAATGTTCCAGCAGGGAGCTAAACACCTCACTGTTGGGGGGAACTCAGATGGATTACCTATATACTTACAGCTTAAGTTCGAGTCCAGTCTTCTAAAACAAATAAATAATTAAAGCCCATTAGCATGTTCTGGGCCCTCTTTTTATGCTTCTTGGGCTCCCATCAAAGCCAAGTTCCGTGTCAGCCACATTGTGCAGGGTCTCAGGGACGCCGCTGATTAATTGCTTTTGCATTTTGGAAGTGCGTCCAAAAATGTTGTAAAATAGTGTTTGTTTTTGCTCTTGCCAAACCGTGTTTGGGAGGGCTCGGGAGGGTGACTTAGGCACCCTTGAGATGGTGAGAGAGGCAAGAGTAATCTACTCGGGTGTGCCTGCCATCTCTGCTCCCCAGGAGCTTCAAAGTCAGGTACAGTCCCGCTTGAGACAGGGGAAGGGGTTCCAGACTTGCTCTGACCAGAAAGGCCTTAGCAACTACTTAACAACTGAGACTAAATAGAACCAATTAGGGTTTTGAAAACTCCTTGATTTACTGGCAATTGCGAGGCAGAAATAGAAATCCAAGGAGAGACTCATCTTTCTCAGCATCTTGGGTGCCAAAGCCCTGGATGAAATTCAGTACCAAGGGGCTGGGGCATGCTCTCGCCCTTGCAGGCCAATTCCACCAGCATCAGTAGCATGAGCAGGCCTCACACTGAGTGCTGCCTCGCTGCCTCTCCTCGATCAACTCCACATGTTGCCCCTGTGGCCGTCTTTGTACTTAACAGAACTTGTCAAAACATATCTATCAGCTGTACGGAGACCAGATCTGGGTGGTCAGGGACTGCTGGCTGGAAGCACACTGCCATTCCTGGCAGCTCCATGTTCCCCTACTCTGGCCTCCTCAGATTATGGGAGATGAACACATACTATGAAGTCATTGGGTTTTAAGCAATTTTCTCACCAGCAACTGCTGCTTTATCTGCAGTCTCGAGCCTTCACTTCCATGGGCACTTTCTCCCTCAAAACTGTGAGAAACAAATGCTTCCATTTTCTCAGTGGAACCTCTGATACCCTAAACATATGCAAAATATGAACATATATGGATATGCATTATTCTACATATCATATAAATGTATACCAAGGAAGATACATATGACACAGATGTGTGTACATATATTACATGATGTTTTATATCCAAGCTGTTGAGTATGCATTTGTACATGCATATACATGCATTTACATACATGATGGTGTTTATTTTATATGTGTGCATAAAATGCATAACTATTTCTGTCCCTGGAATTATAACACAGTATGTTCATCCAAGAAATTGGTCTGTATGGTTCTCGGTGACATCTCCCTGCCAGATGTCCGATTTTCCCTGAGCCATGTCCAAGGCCACTGGAATTGTTTTGAAGGGACTCACTCATCACTGTTGGTCTGAGACTAGGAAAAAGGATCCCTTGGTATGCCTTCAAGTCATGCCTGAGAAAATGGGAATTCAATAATCCTGGCCTCATTCTTTTTGCTATGAGTGACCCTCGGAGTGCCAGGACACCCAGAGGGCGAGGCATGACTTCTTTCCTGGCTCCCTGTGTCATGAGTTCTGCAGCATACAGGCTGGGAACACGAGTTGACTGGGCTTGGGTGAGCAGAGGGTGCAGCTCACCAGGCTGGGCTCTGTGTTTCCACCTTTGAGGTCTGAATAGATTTTTAACAGCAAAATAAAGCTAATGACACTGTATTGCCCTGAGAATGTTGCTCAGTAGCATGTATCCACCTCTGCCATGTCAGTGGCTTCATACTACACTTGTCTTACAACTCAGTGGAGGGGGAAGCAGAGCAGTAGGGGTAAAACTCCTGGAGCAGCTGATCGGCAACCCGGGCTCCATCCTTTCGGGCTATGTCTTGTCAGAGGCCCTGACATCATTCGGTCCTCACTAAAGTCTCTTTCTGGCCAACTGATAAGGTAAGAGAACACAGAAGATCATAAAGTGTGAGTATGGGGCTAGAGGACAAGACGAGAGGCGATGAGGTTCACTTTGGGCCGCAATCCAATGTCCAGAAGTTAATCCAGTGAAGTTAATGGAATCCAATAGGAGAAGCTGAGAAATGGAATCCATTCCCAGCTGAAGGCCTATGGGGCGCATTAAGATACCTGCCTATCGAGGTTGGAAGACTGTATGAGGTTATGCATCTAAAAACCACACAAGCCCCAACATTTTCCCTCATTATTATTCTGTTATTACTTGTCAATCAGAGAAATATTTTACATCCTTCTTGCCTTCTTTCTTATCCCTCCCTTCCATTCTTTCTTCAGCTCTTTTTTTTTGTGTGTGTGTGTGGGGGGGAGTACCATTTTATTTGCTAGGCGAGCATTCT
Source organism: Neodon shergylaensis (assembly GCA_025134845.1). Taxonomy (NCBI): domain Eukaryota; kingdom Metazoa; phylum Chordata; class Mammalia; order Rodentia; family Cricetidae; genus Neodon; species Neodon shergylaensis. The sequence continues at coordinate 2,153,698 of JABTXL010000483.1, read as the reverse complement.
TTTACTGAACTATAACCAAGTATTCTTTTCCTTGTTTACTGTGAAACAAGTTCTAAGTTGGCAGTATGGACTTGAACCTACTTTGTGTGCATTTAGCAGTAATAGTAACAGAAGAAGATGTCATACATTTGGGAAGGAGGAGGAAGCTCAGGTGGAAGTTGGCTCTCTCCTCAGGTGAGGGCCCTTCACACTTGTCTTGGCTATGAAGCCAACTTCTCCTCTTTCTTTTCCTCTTAACATTATGACCACTTACAGCCACTGGGATCTCGTCACTCAGTAGAGGTTGTGTGTCCTTGGGGAACTAAATTATCCTAGGACTGTCACACAGATCTTCGGTGTCCCACCATCTCTCTAGCTTGTGGGCACCATTTCCCTGTCACCAAGAACACAAGGTCACTGAGTTTCTTCAAACTTTTTTCTCTCGTGGAAGTCTGTGCTTTCCTGATATTCTGTGCATAAGAATTTTTTCCTTCCTGTTCTCTTTTCAGTCTCCCACACTAAATCACCCTTAAATATCTCCCCACCCCTGTTTTCATGAAGTGGCATTCTAAGGGGATGGTTGAGCATGCTCGCTGTTGTACATGAACACAACCCTGGGTGATGATTTTTCCAGAACATTTCCATCAAGGATTATGGATGTTGGACCACTTTCTCCCACGTGGCACTTCACAATTACATATTTGTTCCTTGCTCTTCAGAGATGTCCCTTCCATCTGCCTGGAGAAAGGAGACTGAGATTGCAGGGCAGCCTGAACTACACTGGAGAAGACATCATTTGAGTTGAGAGGTTCTAGAGAGGAGTCCTGGATATACACTAAGAACACAAACTTCAGGAATTGCAAAGTCCCTGAGCCTCAGTTTCCTTATTTGCATGATGAGGTTTGACTTCATTATCTTTGAAGCTGGATGGCTAGAACAAGCTCCAAAGGCCACCTGGCCTCCACGCAGGATCTGGGCATTCCGTAAGCGTCCTAAGTAAGAAACTTGGCAGAGGAGCCCACGAGTGTATACATGTTCACATGTGTTTGTTCATGGTGTACATGTGTGTCCGTTACCTTGGAAGTCTAACACTGGTGTCAAGTGTCTCCCCAGCTGTTCTCCACTTTTCTGAGACAGGTTCTTTCCATTGAACCGGAGCTCTCAGGTTGGCCAATATATCCAGTCATCTTGCTCTGAGGAACCCATTTCTGCTTCCCACACCCTGGAATTTCCAGGCAGCAGCTAGGCCTGCCTGGTTTTTATGTAGGTTCTGGGGTTCAGAATTCCAGTCACTACGTTTGTATATCAAGTGCTGTATCCAATTCCCCACCAGATGAAACAGGCAGGCAGAATGAATGGCAGGCTTGTTCATTTTTTTCACTTCCCGTGTGCTGACCCTGCTGTGGACTAAGGGTCCTGCCGATGCTGACTTGCGATGCGATCCCTTGGAGGAGAAAGACTAGCTTATTACCTCATACTCATGGTGGTTTGTTCAACACCTTCCCCCCCGTACCCCACTGGTCTGGCTCGAATGATATATTTATTTTTATTCCCATGCTATGTTGACACTTTATAACCCTTGATCAGTAAATAATTGGTGGAACAAGCAAATGATCTAATCTCTGCTGAGCATACCGGAGATAACCTTGTTAGAGGAAGGCACCGTCAGCTTCTATTCCAGAAAGCAACAGCGCTGTGTCCTGACGGGCTTTGCGCACGGACTAGCACAGCATCTATTCACTTGCCGGTTCCTACGCGCTTCTGGGGCTGAGCTCCTTTGCACTCACGACAGTGAAGTGAAGATCCCGATCTTCAACCGGCTTAGCTGAAGGGACCCATGTAACAAAGAAGCTTTGTGTCTCTCTTGGATGAGCTCTGGCCTCCGAGGGAGACAGAGGCCCAGGCAGGCCAAGTGAAATGCAGATGCGTGCCTATGACACGCTGGGAGGGCAGAGCATGGAGACCCTTACCCCTCCTCTAAGGGTCTAGGAAGGCTGCCCAGGTGAAGTGGCAACGAGACTGGAGCTTCTGGGCTGGAGAAACCAGGGGGCGAGTAGGCTGTGTGGAGGGAGAGAAGTCAGGACAAAGGTATTTGCAAGCTGAACTTGAACTTGGGTGTGGTTTTTGTCAGTCTTTAATTTACTCTCTAGGTCTTTTGTATATGGAAATTAGCTTTGGGGGACTGAACTGTGGAACAAATCCATGCCTCGCTTGAGGGCAGAGACGCTGAGTCTTCAACAGTCTCTCCCTCCCTCCCTCTCTCCTTCTCTCTCCCCGCCCCTCCCTCTCTCACACACACAGACATACATGTACACATGTACACACACGGCGCACATGCTTCTGGTGTTACCACAGTCATCTTCCACTCTCCTTTCCTCTCTAGCAACCTTTCCTTCCTGCTCTGAACGTTCTCCAGACCAGCATCGCAGACTCACTCATGTCCCTGGACCAGCACAGTGACTTTCAAAGGCCATCAATCAAGTGTGACAGGAGAGATTGGTGGGGCCTGGGAGTCTCTAGACAGCACACGCCCTGCTAATGGAAACCAGCTATTGTCTTGTTTTTCCAAAACACCGAACCAGCCAAACAAGCTGTTTGGGAGATCTAACCCTGTGGCTGCCCACTGTGACCTCTAAGATCCCTGAAGGCAGCTTGATAGATTATTTGCTTTTCCAGTCTCCAGATCTTGGAGCCGATTGAGGTGTCCTGTAGCTGATTGGAGGCGAATCAGAATGAACTTTAGAAAACACTTCATTTTCAGGTTTTGATCCAGCCACAATGGCTGTTGGCACAGTGGGGTAAAAGTACATTGAAGAGTAAGAAAAAATATCCGTTGGGCTGTCAAAGATCAAAGGTGGTTCTGCACCATTTTTTGCAAAGTGCAAGAGTTAAGAGTTCACGCAGGCAATACTGGAAACACAAACTGTGGAGGGCAGCGCGCAACTCCAGGACGACCCAGTATTGCAGATTCTGATTCCTATGAGCAGGGGGTGTTTGTTTTTCTTCAGCGGGCCAGCGGGCTCATTAACGGCCCTTCTTCTCACTTGAAACATTCGCAACTGGGTTTGGAGACGGCTCTATGTGGAAAACACTTGCTGCGCACGCACGCGCACCTGAGTCTTAGAGTCCAAGCAAAGATGAGTTCGGTAGCATATCCCTGTAATGACAGCTTTCCTCTAGAAAGATGGGCAGCAGTGGCGAGAGAATCCCTGCAAACTCACAGGCAAGTCAGGTATCCAAAGTTATGATGAATGAAAGACCCTTTCTCAAGCAAGGGGAAGGTGAGGCTTCTGACCTCCTGGTCTTGGTACATACCATGTGCATAGATGCATGCGCACGTGTATGCACACACACACACACACACAAACACTCAGAGGCACACATACAGGCACACACAGACACATGCATACACACATATACACTCAGGGTACACACACACATACTCACAGGCACATATACATACAGGCACACACAGACTCATGCCCACACATATGTACTCAGGTGTGCACATATGCACTCACACGTACACACATACAATTTTTAAAAGTTCTGTAATTTTCCCCAGTAAAAGATCAGGGCTATCAGTGAGGCTCATAAATCCGGAGGACCCCACAAGACCCAGCTAGCAGCTCTCCTTCTAACCGCTCCTAACTCAGTCAGGCCGGCCTGAAATTTCTCAAGTCCTGCTCTCATCTGAATTTCCACTCACATCCCTTCTGCTGCAAATCCCTATTCACCCATCACCTTAATCCTACGCATCCTTCTGCTCTTAGCGTATGAACTGCTCCTCGTACACAGTGATTCCTCATGACTCGGGCCCCTCTGCTCACACTGTCGCTTAAAAGCAAGCGCAGCCTTTGCGACTTCATAACCTTGAACTGCCCAGACTCTGCCTGGACAGCATCTATTTTGATCTTATTCTATGCCCACACCTAAGGCAGAGTTTGGCAGGGAATCAGTGATCAATAAATATTTGTTGAGTGGATGAATGGAGGAAGCAGGAAGTGGTCCATTATCAGGGGTGCATGGGTAGCAGCCAACTGGCCGCTCTTCCAGGACCCAGCCGCTGAGTGATGTGGAGCGACAGTGGGAAGGGGTGGAGGCTAGGACGGTGGACCCTGAAAGTCTCCTCTTAGAGTCCACGCTGTCTCCTTCCCGACATCCTAAGGACATTTGTGGGTTTTGTGCTGCTTTCACGGCAGTCTGAGACCTGCACAAAATAGGTCAGGTCCCATAATATAACTCGACAAGTCACTCACGAGAGACCTGGCTGTCCCAAACAATTCAAGTCAGAGAAGCAGGCCACGGCTGAATAAGCAGAGTACGAGGGAGTTTATTAAGGTGATAGGGCATAATGAACCCAGGGCAACGGAGGGATGTCTGCCTCTCTATTAGATCAGTTATCAAACACTGGACTGTGTACTCTCTTCGTGGCAGAGGACATGCTAGCCTGTGACATGTTAGGTCAATCGAGGCAGGAAGCCATGACTTCTGTACAAACAAGCCCTGTAGCCTCCCTTCAAGTCTGATTTAGTGCCTTGATTTATACGGGACCTTTCCCATCACGTTGTTCCGGATCTAATGACACGGTCGCTCTGAGACACCTCTTCCCCTGGCTTTGGGTTAACTATCCATGGCCTATTTTGACGTCTCCCAGTTTGTGGCAAATAGCTTCAAAATCTATTAAAAGTTGATAGGGATCAAACAAGAAATAATTTCAGGACAAGAGACAAATCTCAGCCTCACCAGCAAATAAAGAATCTTGAGCATATGGGTTGCTCATAAAGAACTGGATTATGATGGTTCTCCTCTGTGCAGGTTTTCATTGGATGGCTTTTGCCACAAGAAAACATAGCAGCTTCTACCAAGGTACTTGGTACCTTTGTCTGGCACAACCTGTCTCTTAATCTCCAAACCCCTTTATCCCCTCTAGTATGACAAAGACATAAGCACACACTACAGCACGTCCTTACAGCCAGCCCCTTCATCCTTGGGCCTCTCATATGTCAACACCAAGAATCAGAGATCTGTGTCCACTTCTCATATCTGTGTCCACAATCTCATACAGGTTCTTGCAGATGGTCAATATCACATACATATGGTTTTAATTTATAAGGGGATGGATGAATAACCCTGTGAAGGGAGCACCAGAAGGCAAGCAAATTGATCGTAAAAACATGCACTCTCCCCAAAGGCTGACCAAAGTCACAAGTCTGTGGCTCCTTTAAGGACAGAGTGGTAGACTCCCCTGGGAAGATCTGTGTGATGATGCCTTGGTTTGCATGCAGTGTGTCTGTCAGAGATTCACACGTTTAAACACTTGGCCCCCATTCTGATGGCAATGAGAAAGCTGGGGAACCCTTAATAGGTAGAGCCTAGCAGGAAGAAATAGGATGCTAGAGCCCTTAAGATTTCATAGCTGGCCCGACTTCCTGCTCATCCTCTACTTTTGAGCGTGGATGTGATAACACCAGCAAGATTCTGGCTCCTGCTGCCATGCCTTCCTTGCCTTCTGTCATGTTTCCTACTATGATGGACTTGACCCCTTGGTACTGGAAACCAAAATAAGCCCGTTATCCTTTAAATCTGGAGTATGCAGAGATGCCATAGGCAAAGGAGTCAGTGGGCAAGGAGCTGTGTGGTTCCCCCAAAGACACAATGGTGATCAGGTGAGAAGTGATCCTGGGGTGAGAAGAAGGTGGATAGGAGAACAATAGTGGTCAGTACAGGGAAGATTTGATGGGTATCTAGATACAGGTGAGACGATGATGTCCAGACTGGGGTTTTAAGTAGAGATACCATTTAACTAGCTGGGGGATTATTTAAAGTCACAGAATCCCTCTTTCCCAGATGATCCTTGGCATGTATGTTGAATTTCATGGTTATATTAATAGACTACGAGCTGATTCACATGGTAGTAAAGATGCATGAATTAGATTCATTCCAAGAATTTACTTCTGAGTTTCTGTTTTAATTGATTAATGGATCCATTTATTACAATCCATCCATCAGGATTTTTTTCTCTGTTTTTGTTTTGACTAGGTCAAATGTTCACTTTTTCTAAGCCTTTGTCTGTCTATATGAATTAACTTAGACTATATGAAACTCCCTCCCAACTCCCCAAAATAGCCCATCCCTCTGCCAACCCCTTTGGAGAATGTGAGGCAATACATTTGAGCAGATATTTGTGTTTATGGAAGGTAATAAATGATATATAGATAGAAGGGATGGTCTGAAGCTAGACAGGGACACAGCAAGATCCCAAGTTGCTCCTGCCTCTTCAGTCCTCCTTAGTGCAGATCCAGACTGCAAGTTTCAGTGCGATGGCACCGGGGTGAATGTTAGATCTCAGTTTACGTGGAAAGTTAAAGGAAAAAAAAACCCACACACTGCTTTTGGCCCCTGCCTCACTGCTGGGGGGACATGTTCCCTCACTGGAACACATCTGCCTCTGAGCTAGGAGGATGCTTATGCAGGTGTACTCTGGACTCATCCTTCCCAACCTCAGGCTTTTCTTTTCACAGAAACAATGTGATTCCAAGTGAATCACCCAGGAAATGAGGAAGCCGCCAGTCTTTTCAGGCTGCGGCCCTGAACACCCGGCCTTCACAATGCCTTGACTGATAGCAACAGGCTGTTGAAGACGTATTGTTGCTCTCTGAATTTGGTTTTCTGCACTTTTTCTTCTCTGTGAGGAAGAATAGTGACCATTCTTCCCAGAATCCCGCACATTTGTCTCGTCCACAGAGTCAATCAGCAACCTTGAAGTTGAGGCAGTCATAGAAACAACTTTGCCTCCCCCTTGCTCTGCCCTTCCGAGGACAAGGCAGCCTTTCTCAGGGACAATGGGTTACACGGAGAACACTCCCAGCCAGCTATTCTGTTAAAAGTCATAATAAATAAATGTTATTTCCTGAGTAGATTTTTATGCACTGAGTACTAAGCCATTTTGTCTTCCTATTTAATTAAAAATGTTTAACTTTTTCACTTTTAACTTTTTAAGACTTATAAAAGAGTTGCAAACAGAGATTTAAAAATGACATCACATACTCTCCACTCAGTTTCTCCAAGGGGGAACATTCAGAGAACAACGAACAAGGCTAAACAACCTCACACCCACCTTCAAGGATTTAACATCACAGGTCTACAGAATTTCTTCATCTCTGCCGCCCACTTTTTCACACTGAGATGGGATTGAATTTCAGATTACAGCTGCTTTTAACTCCTGAGACTGCTTCCTTGTCCTTTAAAATCTCAAAGAGCCATCCAGTCTCTTCCTGTGGTCATGGCCATGACCTTGACAATATTGAAGAGGACTGGTCAATTGTTTGGGAAAAAAGCCCTTTATTTGGGCCGGTTCGCTGTTTCCCCATGATGAAACCCGTGTCCTGCAGGGACTTCGGAGGTGGCCTTTGTCCTTACCTATACCTGGATATAGATACATCTCATGATTGGTGATGTCTTTCCTGATGACAATAACCTGGCATCTCCACCATAGACTCAGCTTTCCAATAACCAAGTGTTTCCTGCACCAGGTTTTGAGACTTTAAAATGACACTTCTCATAATGCCATTTTCTATCAGTTTTAACAAGAATGGATAACTCTTGACAAGAACAATTTTTTTACAAAGATATTTGCCAAAAAGTGATCTATACTTAAATTTCCTCATACTTTTATAAATTGAAATTATACTATAAGGAAGACCTTTTACCTTCATATTATTATTCAAATAAGACCTCTGATTTATCATGCCTTGATATAGATATGAATAATTTGCATAGGTATAGATCTTGGTTTAATGACACAAATTAAAGTCAATCTTGTTATATGTATATTTCCGCTCTTTATTAAGGGGTGACTGTGCAGTTCATTTAAAAAACATAATGTATAATTAAGAAATATAGGTTAATAGATAGTCATCTATAATAGTCAAGCTTGTAGTCATGTTAGTTAGATTTTCTAGATGTACAGAGATATATTTCAGTTAGATAGGTATTCTTCAAATCTTTCAGAGACCTTCAGATAACTTAGTTTTGATAACTTAGTTTTAATAACTTAGGACTTTTCATGACAATAAGACACATCTGCTCCTGGCAGCACCAGCTACTTCAAGAGGAAGATGGGCATCAAAGAGGCTCCTTATGGAGTTGGTTAGCCACTCAGGCAAGAAACTGCTCTTGCCTGGATTGCTTGACGGGACATGCAGGACCCACAGAGAAATGACTGCTGAACTTGCTCATCTGAGCAATTTTTCAGCTTTATGGTGGTATGAACGCTGTAAGCATCCCCTAGAAGTCATGACATGAGCTTTGACTGGGGTGTGTGTGTGTGCAGGGTACTTGTGAGATGAGGCCCAATGCTCTCTGGTGAGTTCTAGCACAGAACTCTCTGGTGATGTTGAATGTTAGCGATGCAGCTTCTAGACATCAGTAACATGAGAGAATGACAGAACAATCGACACTCTGCTGTGGCCTCTGTTGCCGAGGGCTGTGATGTGCCATACGTCACTATACTTACTGAATCTTGGCTCATTGTGGTTTTCACTGGGAAACAGGTTGCTTCACTGGTGTGATGTTTAGCTTTGATTGACAACTTGGCCCTACTTGACAAGAGAATCTCAGTGAGGGGTTGTTTATATAGTATTGGCATGTAAACATGTCTGTGGGGAGCTGTCCTAACCTTATCAATGTGGGAAAACCCAGTCCACTGTGGGTGGCACCATTCCCTTGGCAGGGGGGAATGGTATGGCTAATGACTGTGCAGTTGGTATTAGAGAACCAGCCAGGGTTGGTACATGTGCCTGAGCTCGGGACAGAGGGTTTACTTCTGAAACCATTCAGAGCTGAGGAAGAGAGCGAGAAGGCTTGAGGAAATGGATGACAGAGAGAGAGTCAGTTTAGAGACATTGGAAGAAAGCACGCAACACCATCAAGCCAAGGTATTCCCCTCTCAAAGGGCATCATTTGCAGTTTCTTGGAAGATGCTCTTGTGTGTTGCGATACTCAAAGGAAACATTTTTATTCTCATTTCTTTTCAATCTGAGCGAGGCCCTTCCTCTGCAGCCAGCAGGCCTTCTCTGCTCTTGCTGTTTAAATAAGTCTTCCTAACCAGCTGGAAGAATCCATGCTTCCTTAAGGTCATCTGCCTCAGAGCAAATCTTGGTTCTCTGCCTTCTTCCATGTCCCTTCTGGAGAGAGGCAAAGATCCACAGGATACAACTTAAAAACAGCTTCATCCACGAGTCTTTTGGAGAGCCAGTGAAGTCAGAACGTTAATTTCTCTCCAGGACAGCATTGAAGCCCAGGTCCCTGACCCTGTCCTCAGCTTCTGCACAGCACTCTGAATGGGAGTTCCACATTCACACCCAAGCCCAGGTGGGGGTAGAGGGTGGGCAGAACAACCCAAGACATGGAAAGATGCTGTTAGAGTCTCTCTGACCTCTGGCCTTCACTTCTCATCTTCTCCTAACAAGTCAGCTGAATAATCCCCCATTTTATCCCCCAAGACCCTAGTCAAGTCCAAACTGAGTTGATAGCATTGCCTAGCCAGCAGATGACTTTAAATAAACAGCGTAGCCCCTGGGCCTTCATCTTTCCTGGGAGACCAGCTTTGCACATCAGGGCTCTTGTCGAGACTGGATTTGGCTTTGGCCCAGGATGCTTGCATTCATCTTCTGGTTACTGCCTATGTGTGTGTTAGGAGGGGACTAGCCATCCATAAATAGAGAGCCTTTCTTTTCTCATTGAAGTTTCCTCCCAGGAGCCACATATAGGCTCACCGACTACTTAGAGAGTGAATGACCTTCAGGCATGTTATTAGAACACATGTGTGCACATATGCGTGCACTCACGCACACACAGACACACAATGGGAGGTGGCTTTTGGCCTTGGCACATGCACACCAGGGATGGCTTAACAGCCGACATTTTTGTAGTCTCACAGGCTATGGTTCGAGTCCTGGCACCCTCAGACAGACTACATGCACAGCAGCAGAAAGGAGCTTCTTACAGAGCTAAGTCGGAGGCCTCTGTGACTCTGACAGTTCTAGATGGTCCCTTCTGAACATAAGTCACAGGCACAGAGATTATAACCCAGAGTGTTGAGTGGCAGAGGACAGAACTCATAGGTTGCAATTTAAATTTTGTTCTTGACAGTATCAGTTACCAGCTTGTGACTGGAGAATTGCCACCTTCTCCGGGTCTCCTTTCTTTCCAGTGCTCAATAGTGCTCAGCAAGCCTGGTTCAGAGGTAGCTGTGAATATACCAAGAGCTAGCAAGTAAGATGTACGTGGGATGATACAGGTGCAGTAAACACATACGCAGAATGATACAGGCTCAGTAAACATGCCTTATCAACCAGCCCTTTATTTGTTCAACGGTGGGTGACAGAAAATACCAGGAGAGGGTCCTATCAATTTCTACTCTGTACTTTGCTCTGGGAAATTTTTCCAAATGTCATTTCCTGTGCTCATGCGTGCACACACATTCACACACACACACGCTCACACATTCATGTGCAATGCGCAGCACACACACACACACACACACACACACTATCATTCTCCGCTAGGGCTGCTTTCCTCGTTTTAAAATGTCATGAAAATCCATCATTTGAATGACTCTCCTCACAAGTGAGGCTCGAGGGAGAAAGTTATTTTTATGAAATCAGAGGAGGCAACACAGCATGAGGCTTCCTGGACTCCGTTCCCAGTTTCCTCTGCCAACACGTGCCATTTGGCATCAGTGGACCCCCCGACCCTGCCTGGAAGCCAAGCGACATGGCCACTCCCCACAGGGTGAGAGCATTGAGCCTGGAGAATAGATGGGTAGATTTCTGTTAGAAGGTGCCAGAACCTTCCTGGCATGGATTGAGAGTTACCTGGGCTATTTTTAAGGTGATCCAACCCTGGAGGCCCTTTAAGAGAGTTACTTCCAGTGTTAAAACACATAAAGATGACTTTTTATATTCCTCTCTCTTCTTTTCTGGATTGTGCTGTGACTTGCTGAGAACGACATGTCCTTCAGGAGAACAAAAATGGTTGTTAATGAGCCTGGTGTCAGCATAAAGCAATGCCACTGAAGGATGAAGATTCAGGGACAACTTGGTCTGGCTAGCCTGGGCCCCTGTGTCCCTAGACCTTCATGTTTGTATCACACAGCCAGAGACCTATGACTATGAAGGGCCTGGCGTGAATCCATTCATGACTCAGACGACATGATGGGTCACTGAAAGCGGGGTATGTATGTATGTATTCGGGGGAGCACTGTGTCGAGAGTGACAACTACTGTGCCAGCATCACAAAGTGTGCTTTCCAGAATGAGAACGTGGTGACCAGAGTCTCCGATAGTGTGGAACGCTGACTCATAGACAGCAAGTGGCTGTTTCTAGAAGAAGAGGCTTGGCAAAGCTGGCAAAATACTCTGTGTTGTGATTTTCTAGATGAATGACATGAAGGGGACGCACACAGACAGACACAGACACACACACATTCTATAATAGCTTTTTAGCATTTACTGGAACAGCCTCTGAAACTTCAGAAAACCAAAGAACTGATAGTCTAATGCCCACTATTAGATTGTTTAAAAATTTTTAAAAATAACTATTGACTGTCTTGTGTCCCAGGAGCCATTGAAGTTACTGTTTTGGTTTTTAAAGAATTTTGACTATGTGAGTGTGTGTGTGTGTATGTGTGTGGTTCTCGGTGTGGTTGTGTGCATGTAAGTGCAGGTTTTCCAGGAGGCCAAACACTGGGTCCCTCTGAGGTGGGAGGTGGAGTGAGATGCTCAATGTGAGAATTTATAATCAAACATGAATCCTCAGCCAGAACAGAATGGACACTTAACCAGTGAGTTATGGCTCTAGCTACCATCAAAGTCACCTCTATGCTTTGTAATCAACATTTTAAAGGAAATAACTAAGTTTTGGGTGAGCTGAATCATTTGTCTAGGTGAAGAATTATGGAAAGGCCAAAGCAAACACTCCAATAAGATGCTGAGGTGGCCCAAGTCCTCAGTCATATTTTTGTAGCTATTCCAAAATGAACTTCATACTAAAAAAAAAAACAAAGTTTTGCATCTTCTATGGTAGTGTTTCAACACATGAACACTTGTGTTTGAGACAATCCTGCCAGAGAGAGCCTGGCCATCTCCCCAGATGATAGGCAGTCAGCTGAATTCTACAGTTCTCTGCATCTGGGTAGATATCAAAAGCCCACAGCACTGTGGGGGCTCCAATGACACAGCTTCACAAAGACTCCAAAATGCTTTATCTTGTAACTGAGAGGTGGGTGGGTGGCTAGAATGTAGGACCCCCTCCATCAGCTTCTGTATCTTGTCACATGAGCCTCCCAACGTGTGGCTGGGATGGACTGTCTAGAGGTGGGTGCTCAGAAGAAGCCCTAAGCTTGTCCCCTGGGGAGCCATCTGTGATGATGTCATGACTATAGATGCCATAGTCATATCTTACTCATTTTTACTCATAATCATTCTAGCAGTTCTGACACCCAACCAGAAATTGTTGAGGTACCAAGACAATGCAGCCATGCAGTCGTGTACATCACTACTAGAGGTTACTTGAGAATAATGCAATGCTCCTCTTCCTTATTGGGCTTTTGTGTGTGCATGTGTTTGAGTGAGTATGTATGTATGTGTGTTTGTGCATACATGTGTACATGTACATGAGTGTGGTATATGCATGCATGCATATATGTGTACACTCAACTGCCTACAATAGCTAAGAACTTGACGTAGCCATCTCCTCTATTCTTCCTTCCAGCTTTCCTTTCACAGAGCAAAAGGAACCGAGTCTTCTCTCCCTGTGAGTTCCTGTGCATAGTTAAGCCTTGACCATGATCCTCATGTTGTGCACTACATTTGTATACTGCTGGAAGTTGGTACTCTTGATCTAAACCTTCCCGTTTCCCAAGCCCATTCCCACTGTGTTGATTACTGCTTTAATCTACTCCTATACATTCCATCTTCTTAGATCCCACGTAAAGTGAGAGCATACCTGTAGAAGGAGCTATGGGCAGGCCTGCTTTTCATTCTACCCAGCTCTCACACAGCTAGCTTTACACCCGAAATAACAACACACAAATTGTATTCATTTAAACACTGCCTGGCCCATTATATCTATCCTCTTACTGGCTAACTCTCACATCTTGATTAACCCATTTCTAATAATCTGTAGCACCACAAGGTGATGGCTTACTGGGAAAGATTCACCACGTCTGACCTGGTGGCTGGCTCCATTGCATCTGTCTCAGAGAGGAGAGGCATGGCGATTGCCTCACTTTCCTCTTCCTCCCAGCATTCTGTTCTGTCTACTCTACCCACCTAAGGGCTGGCCTATCAAATGGCCAAGGCAGTTTCTTTATTAATCAATGAAATCAACACAAAACAGAAGACCCTCCCACATCACATACCATATATTTGTTCCTTGGTGTGATGTCCTCTAACTCCATCTGTGTTATTTCAAAGGGCAGGCCCTCCTCCTTTTCAGGACTGGAGAATAGTCTACAGAATGTGCATTCTCCAGTTTCTCTGTTTATTCACTGACAGACACACTGATGGCTTGCAGGTCCCGACTACTGAGAATAAAATATCAGGGAGCAGGAAATGCGTTCCTTTGAGAACATATCCAGAAAAGAGGTCACTAGGTCACATGTAGTTCTCGTCTTCATTTCCTCCTCCTCCTCTTTCTTTTTCTTTTCCTTGTGTGTATGTATGTATGTGTAGGTGTGAGAGCATTTGTGTGTGTGAGTGTCTCTGTGTGTAAGTGTGTGTGTGAGCATACACGTGCTACAATAAATGTAAAGAGGTCAGAAGACACTCATGTGTGTTTGTCCTTGCCTTCTGCCTTATTAGAGAGGATCTCTGCTGTTCACTATTGTGTGAACCGAGGTATCTGATCCCAAGTGTCCTGAGAGCTCCTGTGTCAGCCTCCTGCCTACTGAAAGGAATGCTGGGATTTGTTGGAGGAGCAGCAGGAAACCTACAAGCAGCCTCCTCCCAACGAATTGGCGCCCGTGATTATTTTGGTTCTGGGCAGCCGGAATGAACAAGAGGCCCCCTCCTCCAACAAAGATTACAGATACTTTACCAGTGATAGGCAGGTATGTTTATGGAGATCCAAACTCAGTCATCAGTTTGGGCGGGAAATGCTTCTTCCACTCAGCCATCTCCCCATCCCCTGTTTTTCATTTCTTTGGGGGCATCAGAGTTCTTTTTTTTTTAATATTTATTTATTTATTACGTGTACAACATTCTCTCTGCATGCACACCTGAAGAGGGCACCAGATCTCATTACAGATGGTTGTGAGCCACCATGTGGTTGCTGGGAATTGAACTCAGGACCTTTGGAAGAGCAGGCAATGCTCTTAACCACTGAGCCATCTCTCCAGCCCCCTGAGTTCTTTTCTATAGATGCCGTTCAGTCTTCTTCCTCATCCCCTATACCATGTGTGTATCCCTTGGCTGCATACTCTTGTCAACATGTGTGATTCTTGTCTTCTTCACTGAGGCCCCCGTGAGAGGAGGAAGATGGTATTTCATTGCATTTTTCATTTTGTGTCCCTTACGATTATTGGCATTGAGCAGCTTTCATTGCCCATCAGACATTTTCTCTTTTCTGTGGAGAAATCTTTTGTATGATCCTTTGCCTGTGTTTAATTAGGCTATTTGAATTTTTTTCTTTTGCTATACCAGCATATGAGTTCCTTGTGAATTTTTCACATGAGCACCTTATTCTATGCATGGGTCACAGATATTTTCTCCCAGTCCATGAGCTGTACTAAACACACTAGTTTGATGTCTCATCTTGCACCTTTATTTTTGTTTTTCATTTTTAATTGGCTGTGCTGGTCCCCAGGTTTCACTTCTGTGGTCTTTGCCTCTTTGAAAAAATAACATTTAAAAGTTTATCTCAGCCCTCAGGAAATAGAGGCGAGAGGATCCCCATGAAATCAAGGCCAGCCTGGCCTATGTAGTGAGTTCTAGGTCAGCCAGGGGTACATGGTGAGCCATTGTCTCAAAGAGTATCTATGTCCTACCAATACACATTGAAACCTAGAAATACTTTTCCACAGTGAAAATCTCAGTCCCTATTCATAACACAGACAAGGTACATGCCTATTATCCTCACTTAGCACTGAGTTGTCTGAGACTAACAGCTCCAAGGTAGTGGGCACCAAGACCACATGACTGCCATGAAGACCAGTTTCCTACGAAGCCTACTCTGTTGAACTCGGGCCAGCGCGATTTTCTCACATTTGCACAAAAAGCTCATGAGAAGTGAATGTTTTATTAGTACTCTGCTTCCGCAGTGGCCCTAGCTCTGTGACAGACAAGATGCTAATGTGTTTCTGCATTGTCATCGACTAGAACTCTGCCTCTGGGTCACACTGGGGCATAACAACTTTAACAGCCAAGTCCGGGACCCCAGAGGAACTGAGCCAAGGCTGGCAGAAACTGATTGCTTAGACAGCTTGAGAGTACTTTTAACCATGGAGATGAGGACGGGGACTGTGTGGCCACCATCGTGGGCCAGTTGTGTGTTTAGCAAATCAGCTGATGTTTCTCACTTGCTTCCTTTTGTCTGCTTTCATGAGTTGTTAAAAATAAAAATTAAAAGTTTTACCTTCAAGCCGACAGTTTCCTAAACATAAAAGTAGTGCTTGGGTCTAACTTAAAAAAAGTCAGAAACTTCCTCAAGACCCAGTAATACCACTTTTGGGTATATAGCCAAGGGATGCTCAACCGTGCCATAAGGACATGTGCTCAACTATGTTCATAGCAGCATTGTTTATCATAGGCAGAATTTGGAAACAACCTAAATGCCCCCCACTGAAGAATGGATAAGGAAAATGTGGTACTACACAATGGAGTACTACACAGCAGAAAAAAAAATAACATCTTGAATTTCACAGGAAATTGGATGGAGCTAGAAAACATTATTTTGAGTGAGGCAACCCAGACACAGAAAGACAATTACCACATGTACTCGCTTATAAGTGGTTTTTAAACATAAAGCAAAGAAAACCAGCCTACAATCCACAATCCCAGAGAACTTAGACAACAATGCAGACACTAAGAGAGACTTACATAGATCTAATCTACATGGGAAGTAGAAAAAGACAAGATCTCCTGAGTAAATTGGGAGCATGGGGACCTTGGGAGAGGGTTGAATAAGGGAGAGGAGAGGCAGGGAGGGGAGCAGAGAGAAATGTAGAGCTCAATAAAAGTCATTAAAAAAAAAGAACAGTGACGGCAAACGTGCCCACATCCGAATGATGTCATTACAACTGTTTGGTTTTTAGAATGTTAGTTTACCTCATGCCAGTTTCTTCCTATTGGAAAAAATATAAAATTTGCATGTGAGTTTATACTCACTAAAACTTAATGGACTCCCAAGGCTATTCCATAATCATGGGAGGAAAAAAAGGTGTGATGTCCTGCTGGGATGGCTTCCAGACAAGGAGAGAACTACAGCTGAATAATGAAGTCCCAGGAACCAAAGCATGTAACAAGCAGGCATAGGAATCTCCAGGCTCTGTCCACAAATGACGTCACTCCAACTTCCCAAAGTAGGAGGCCATGAGGATTAGTTCTAACTTTCAGCTTGACAGAATCACTTGGCAAGAAAGTCTCAGGAAGGGAATTATTCAGATGATGTTGATTGGTGGGCATGTCTGCAGGGGATCATCTTGATTCTTAACTGACGTAGGAAGACACAGCCCACTGTGGGTGTCACCATTCTGTAGACGGGGGATGCTAAACTGTGTACGAGAGGAGAAACCTAGCTGTGTATAAGTAAGCAAGAAGCAGCAGGAGTCCGTGTCTCCTTGCCCTTGACTGTGGATATTCACATTCCTACCTTGATGGGGGAATGCAGTATGGCATCATAAACTAAAATAAGCCATTTCTCCTCTAAGTTGCTTGTTGGTGGGATGTTCTATCATGACAACAGATCTGTAACTAGAAAAGACACCCAAGAAAGATTTTTTTTTATCATTTTTCCAGTTTGATTTCTGTTGCTGTATTTATTGCACTATATTGGCTAAAATCAACATGGGGAGAAAGGGGACTTTTTGGCTTGCTTCTCTATCATTGGGAGAAGTCAGGGAAGGAACTAAAGACTGGAGCTGATGCAGAGACCACAGAGGAATGCTACTTGCTGACTTGTTCCAACATTGCCTGCTCATCCCACTTCTTATACCACCCAGGACCACCAGCCCAGGTGGAGCATTGCCACCATGAGCCAGGCCTAATCTACATCTATCATCAATCAAGAAAATGTCCCATCATGACAACTGAAAATTGTGGTGATGAGCTACTTGACTGTTTCGAGAAATAAAAGACATTTTGGTGTGAATTTGTAAAAATATTCATTCTGAATGCAGTTCACAGGGACTGAAATCAGGGTGCCACACACACTAGGCAAACACTGCTACCGAGTCATTGTGCCCAGCTTTGAAGTGAAAAGATTCTATTGAGAATTATGGCTCCGTTTAGATAAATAATGGGTTTAATTACAGTAGCTAATAAAAGTGGGAGGGCAGAGAGTAAAATACCAATTATTTAAGAGGCTTATTTAGTTTTTAGAATATTTTAAATTTATTTTTTGACAACTTCATGCATGTTTATGTCTTGATCATATCTAAGCAAAATAATACCACTTCCTACTCCCCTAGAGTTCCTTCATTATGTTTCCTTTCATCTTCATGTCATCTGAATTTTCTCTCTCTCTCTCTCACACACACACACACACACATACACACACACACACACACCTGACTTTATAATCCTCCGAGTCCAAGCATTGCTTCTTATAAGTGCAAGAGTAAGGATCCATCCATCAGTTCTTGGGCAACCTGCCAGTGGTCACACCCCCAAAGGAAAATCACTTCTCCCTTGGAAGCCATCAACTGCCAATAGCTCCTCAGCTAGGTGTGGAGCCTTGTGAGCTTCTTCCCATCCTTGTTGGAATGTTGACTATCTGGATCTTATGTAGGTCACCACAGCTGGAGTGAGTTCATGAGTACAGCAGCCATGTCATGTCTAGAAGGCACCATTCATAGCACACCTCCCAGTCTTCCATCTCTTACACTCTTCCTGCCAGCTCTTCCACAGTGGTCCTTGAGCCTTGGGTGGGAAAGCTGTGATACACGTGTAATGTTTGGGGCTGAACACCTAACCGTCACTTTTTCTCAGCACTTTCACCGGTAAAGAGTCTCTGAATTCACCATCTTTACCCAATACCAAAAACAGCACTAATTTATATCTTATAAAGAAAAGTATTTAGAAGGCACTTAGACATCATGGCAATTTGGCAAAACAACAGTGGTAGTGTCCACCACTGGGCCTATTACTTCCCTAACTGTGGGCTTTTGGCCTTATGCACAGTAACAGGCTTGAATTCCCTCCAGTGGTTCATTCCTCAAATCCAAGCAGATAGTGGATGGTTACCCCCATAACTGCCATGGCACTATTGCACCTACCTGCTACCTACCTGCTTGTAGGTTGATATTGTGGCACAGGATTTTATTTTCTATACACAGTTTTTTGGGGGGTTTTCAAGACAGGGTTTCTCTGTGTAGCTTTGGTGCCTGTACTGGAACTCACTCTGTAGACCAGGCTGGGCTTGAACTCACAGAGATCCACTTGTCTCTGCTTCCCAAGTGCTGGGAATAAAGTCATGCACCACCACAGCCCAACTTAAACACAATTTTTTAAATGCCACAAATATTATTAAAAATGCATATAAACAGATATTCTTCATGTCTTACTACAAATTGCATACATTTTTACATTTACATCATAAATTTGTATTAAGCACTGCTATTGTTTGAGGGTGCTTGACCCCGCTAGGAACATGTTGGAAGTTTAAGTTTCAAAACAGGTGTTGGAAATGGAGCCTACATAGAAGTATTTGGGATAGGAATGGATTAGTTTAAATTACAAAGAGCCCTGGGACTGAGAATTTGATCTTTTCTTCTCTCTTGCCCAATATGTCTTCTGCATTGTTACTGTGAGACAAGATTGTGACTAGGTCTGACCCGATGACCTTGACTCTCAGCCTTCAGAACTCTGAACCAAGGAAACCTTGTTCATCTTTAGTTATCCACTACATAGATGACCTGTTATGTAGAGGCAAGAATGAGATCAAACACAATGATATCCCATGTTAGTCTTTTGGTTTGAACCCCCAAGTATACACATTCCACATACAAAAATTCCTCAACCCATGGTGGAGTTATGTCTGAATAAATCCACCACAACTTGGTAATGTCATACATTGACAATATTGTAAGCCAAGATTGCATTTAATGCACCAAATATAGAAAACATCATAACTTAATATCCCATACCTGAAACATGCTCAGAAAGCTTACATTACCCTACAACTGGGTGAAATCACCTAACACAAAGACTATTTTTAATAAAAAATATAGTACATGTAATTCATTGAATGTTTTATGAACATTTATGTTGCTGCAAATGTATGCGTATTAAAAATAAAATACTTAAATGATTGGCATCTCCGCTGGGTATTTCATTAGCTTTCTCCCATTTATGAACTGAATTTATAGGAAGCAAAAAACAAGGGGTTGACGGGGCTTCCTGTGCACCATTATAAACGTGAAAAATCCCAAGTCAACTTACCATAGATTGGAGAACATAAATGTTTTTACTGTATATTTTAATCATTTAATATAATTATAACTACTTAATTATATTTCACAGCAATTTGTGTGTTGTAATATTGCTCCTATCTAATTTAGTTTTTTCTTTTTTTTGAGAAAGGTCTCACTGTATAGCCAAGGTGGATTAGGGCTCACCATAGAGCCCAACCGACTGCCCTAGAACTCATAGCAATCCCCCTGTTTAAGACCCCTGAGAGCTAGGATTATAGCTACGGCATGTATAGGTTCATACATTATATTCTGAATGTGGCCTGATATTCACTGGGATCTTTCTAACCTTAGTAACAGCTGTTCAGTTGAGTTTTCCCTGAATTATGCACATTTGGCCATAATCACCAAACTGGAAGCATTCTCAAGAAGGCAGCATGAACTTCCCTCTTGGCTTCTCTGTAAGACATTCATTCGTTTCCACCAGCATTCCCAGAGGCGTGGTCACGCACAGGGGAGACAGGAAGGCTGATGGACAGTATAGGGAGTCCTACAACTACAGGGAAAAACCACCCTTTGGGGTACTATAGAGCCCGTGGTGCAGAGCGGAAGGCATGTGTGTCCTTACGAAAATGAAATATGGAGACATTGGCTCTTTGGATGTGGGATCCCGCTTCTTTGAGTTAATTTAAGGAAGACTAGAGGGGATGGCATTACTTCTTAACTCTAGGTCTGCAGTGGTGCCCATCAGACCTCCCTTCAGTCTGCTTCTGTGAAGAACCATGAGGCCGTGTCTGCTTTAAAGTCTTCATTCTCTTACTATACTCTACCAGGCTGCTGCAAGGCCGTGTAGAGAGGACTTAGTCGGGTCCTTTATTGGTTGAGTTAACACACAAGTATCATCAATCCAGCCATCACTAATTGTCTCCCCCACTATCAAGGAAGAAACGAATCATAAACCTTTTATTGCCGTAGTGGTGAACTAAAGGAAGCATTAATCTCCCAGGCAGGCATTTTTTCATCTTTACCTGGTACCAGCTCCTGTTTCCTGTGCTGCGGTAGCCGCTGTTGGGATCACATCTTGAACTGACAAGCAAGCTTTGAAAACCGGTGATAAATCTCTGCTGCCTTTGGAGGCTTAGCAATTGCTCTCTTTGGAGGAGGATGAGAGGGAGATGCGGGAACGTAGAGCCCTTCTGTCGTGCGCCTGGCCTCGCTGTGCATGAGTAGAGCGGGCTATTTCTCTGGGCACTCGAGGGCAAGAGTGGGGCTTTAGAGTCACAACTCTGTTGTTAGCACACTGTGCTTGAAAAGAATAGATCTTCCCCGGCAAGAGAGAGCTCTGACCTGAGTATTGATTTTTCTCACATGCGATGTCTTTGGTTTATTATCCCCCACAGTTTAACTAAGAGCAAAGACCAAGGGCGGGGGCACAGAGCCCGGGATTAAAGGGAGCAGGCTGAAGCAAGGAGGGCAACCTGCTTTAACAGATCTCCCACCCAGCCCAGAGGTGGCTCTCTGTCACTATCTGTTTTTACTCTTCTACTTCACAGCTACTCAGCATTTGCCGACGCTCAGCATGACATATCACAGTGAGGCTGGTAAAGCATGGGGCTGGGCTGAGGCTCTCAGGGTCAGCCGGGACATGCTACTTAACCTCCATGTTTCCAGAGGTCCTCAGCTATGCTGTAGGCTCATCTGTACCTCCTTTATGATACTGGGATAGATGAGTGTGTCTGGTCCTTCCGGGGGGGGGGGATCTATGGGCACTGCTCTTCTCCTCTGGAGCATGCCGGCTTGTCTCGGAGCACCGACATGCTGGCTCTCTGGCTCTCTCTCTCTCTCTTTCACACACACACAAGATTTTTTAATTAAAAACAATGAAAACATTTCCCTCTTCCCCCTCCCTCCAACTTCTCCCATGTACCACCCTCTTTCAAATTCGTGGCCTCTGGCCTTTTTATTTCATCATTGTTCCATGGGCACACACACATGCACACACACACACACACACACACACTTCTAAGTCTGCTCAGTCCATGTGTTACTTGTGAAAATACGGTCTCAGGACTGACCACTTTGTATTGCACTCCTTAGCTGCCTATAGCTTTTTATAGTTCTTTGTCTAGGGTTGGGGACCCATGAGAGTTTCCCCTTCCAGGTTAGCTCTATGTTGATGTTTATTTAGGCAGTCTTGCTGTGGAAATCACAAGGGTGAAGTTTCCCCGCCATGTCTGGGAGGTGCAATCTCACAGCAGACATCCTGTTCCTTTGGTACCCTTTCCACCCCTCTTCCATGGTGTCCCGTGAGCCATAGGTATAAGAGCTATCCACTGGGGCTGGACAATTCTCCCTTACTCTTTGATTGGTTGCAGTTTTCTAGAATGGTCTCTGTCCCTTACAAAGAGAAGTTTCTTTGTGCAGGGGTGAGAGCTACACTTACCTTTGGGCACAGAGGTGAGTATTTCAAGGGCAGTTAGAAACTGCGCTGGCGCAGTGAAGTGGCATTGGTGGCGCTCCTCTACGGTCCATGACCTCACTAGTCCTAGTCTCCAAACTCACGTTCCAAGCTGACTGCCAGTGTGACGTGATTTGGATATGGGACCATGGGAAAAGCAGTAGGAATTCTGTGACTAGGGACAGCGCCTTTATAATGAAGACCATAGAAGCATCCCCTCCCCTGCAGCCACAGGAGAGTACGAGAAGACCTGTCTGAACAGGAACTGAGCCCCAACCCACACCAGTTCTGCTGGCATTTTAATCTTGGACTTTAACCTCACTGGGTCAGCTAGGTATGATTTCTCTCTTGAATAGGTCTTAAGTCTATTTAGGCAGCTGCTGGTTACCCCAAGGATGTGAGGACCACGACTGCACCCTTGGGTTCCTGGGGAGAGGGTTCCATTCTTGCTCGATGAATAGCTGCTTTTTAAACAAGTTCATTCAAGCAGATGTGTTTAGCACCTCCTGCATGTGTGGCCTCATCGTGATCCATGAACAACACCAGCGAGCGGACAGAGGTTCCTGTTCTTAGAGCCGACATGCTGTTATCGGTCATTTTGCTCCTAGCAAATATTCAAACTCTTTCTGCCTTTGACTTTACCATGCCCAAAGCCACCTCTACCACTTAAGCATTTGTTCTAAGAGTACCTCCACTTCTCAGTACCATCCTGCCTTAGTCCCTTCGAGCTACTGGGTGGCTTATGCACAGTAGTTCTGGAGGCTGAGAAGTCCATGATTAAAATGCCAGCAGATCTGGTGTGGGGTGGGGCTCAGTTCCTGTTCAGCCAGGTCTTCTCACTGTGTCCTCCTGTGGCTGTGGCTGCAGGGGAGGGGATGCTTTACTGTCTTCATTATAAAGGTGCTGTCCCTAGTCACACAATTCCTAATGTTTCCCCCAAGGTCTTATATCCAAATCACATCACACCGGCAGTCAGGTTGCAATGTGAGTTTGGAGGCTAGGCATCTATCTGTGGCCCCCACGCCCCATACCTGTCTGTCCTCCCTCCTCCACATTTTCTACCAGGTCAAGCCTGTTGGGACCTGTGGTCTCATCTTACCTGTTCCCCAATGGCATATGTTTGGCGCAATGAGAGGTGAGCTGTACGGGCCACAGTTAATGTCAAAATCTAAGATCCAACATGTCCTTCCTGTGCACCTGGAGAAACTGACTCAAGCTCTCTAAGCCTTAGCATCTTCAGCTGTGAAAGTGGGAATAGCTGCTCCCACAAGGCATGGCGCCAGATACCCTGGCCTGCTCTGGGACCAGGGAAAAGAGTGGGTTTTTCCATATTCAAGTGGTCATTGCATTCTTGGTCTAGGAAGTTGAGCCGGAAAGAAAAAGAATGGTTTCCCTTCCTGATGTTCAGAAACAATCAAGGAAGGAGCCGCCTTACAAGGAGGCATGCAAGCATCTGAGGGCTGGTGGCTGGAGAGGGTGGGGAAGGAGAAAAAGAAGGGGCAGAGCTTCATGAACCCATGGTGCTAAAGGCCTGTCAACTGTCACAGATGCAGCACCTCTCCCAAAAAAAGTTGATGAAAAATGCTAATGAAAGGGTATTTGTTTGTTTGTTGGTTTATATTTGTTTTGGAATCAAACGGGCCATGGATAAAGAAGTTATCTAAGGCAGCTTCGACCTTATCATTTATTATTCAACACCTCACTCAATGCCCTGATAATAAATATTTAATCATTTGACAACTGTGAATGCTGGAGTCTTTGAGGAAGACTTGTGAGCATTGGCAGGGGTGGGAAGGCAGAAGGTACGGGGCCAGGACTGCGAGAGAGGACTGTGAAGGCATGGGGCCACAAAGTTGTGTCCTGGTATTAGAGGCTCAAGTAAGGCATGTGTGAAGGCCACAGCTGGCTTGGAACCATGAAGGCAGCTTGCTGTGTTAGACATTGTTCCAGCTTGTATTTCTTCAATGGCATTCAGAAGCCACTCCCATTTTGCTGAGACTCCACAGCCCTGTGGGCGGGTGCCCTGGAGAACAGGCTGGGCGTGTCCTAGTAAAAGCAGGAGCCTGGGGAACCAGAGGGGCTGTTATTGCAATGGCTTTTTTTGTCTGCTCCTTTCCCTCTGTGAAACACTACACACACAAACACACACACACACACACACACACACACACAGAGAGAGAGAGAGAGAGAGAGAGAGAGAGAGAGAGAGAGAGAGAGAGAGAGGGGGGGGGGCAGGCACAGGAAGGCACAGGCCTGATAGCTTGGCATTGGCAAGCTTGGGGGTCCATCAATAATTCATGAACAGGACTGTACCAGCCCCCAGGCTGGGAGACAGAACAGGGAGAGGAGGCTGAATCACCTCCCCATCTCTCGGAGGGTGTTAGTGTCTGTGACTGGATGGTGAGAGCACACTCTCCAAGTGTGAATGAATGTGGACACTTAGGTATTATAGGTGTTCCACACTCAAAAGCAAAGGACACGACCTTGAGATGAGTTGTGCACTCAATATTTGAGTTCATTTATTGGAGTCTTGATTGCAGGTTCTTCCGAATGTGACCTGATGTGGAAATAAGGTCCTTTCAAATGTCACTGATGAGCCACACTGGAGAGCAGAGAGTGCCTTACCCAGCGGGACTAGCACCCTTTTAAAACGGAGGCATTAGGATGCACAGCACACAAAGATGCTGACGGAAGAAGAGGCAGAAGCTGAGATGCTGATGCTACCAAGTCAGCAATGCCAGAGGCACCAGGGGAGAGGTCTGGAGCAGGCTCCATTGCAGCTCAGGGCCAGGCCTGGACCTCTGGCCCTGGTCTTTTGAACCGTGAGAAGAAATGTACACCATTTAAACTCCTATCTCTGTCGCTATGCTGTGACCACTCTAGGAAAGAAGTCCACCAGGCTTCCGGGGAGAGAGAGACCCATGGGACCTTCAGAAATGTCACTGGACAAGGGATTCTTCCTGGTGACTTGCCCTTGGCTCATCCTACCTCAGTGCCTCTTTACGTCAGGGATTCATGGGAGAAGTGTTTTGAGTGTGTTCCTAGGGGTACCATGGAGGTCAAAGCTCTTTAGAGATGCAGAATTAACAGGAAGGATGTGTGTGTGTGCGTGTGCGTGTGTGTGTGTGTGTGTGTGTGTGTGTGCAGAGAGAGACAGAGACAGAGAAAGAGTCAGAAAGAAGAAGCAGAAACAGTGAGTAATTGTAATAAATTGCTTCATACGATTAAGGAAGCGGGCAAATCCCATGGTTTCCCAGAGTGAGGGGAACAGCCTCTATACCCCTCTCTCCCCACTGCTGTTTCTTAGAGGTTAGTGACTTCATAGCCAGGAGTTGTGAACATTCAGTTTGAGTCCATAGACAAGGAGATTTCTGGTATTTAAAGCAATAAGCTAAGAAAAGCAGAACTCCTTTCCTAACATGGGTAGTTTTATAAAAGCCATTGAAGCCCTGCATGCAAAAGAAGGAGGTCCTCTGAGGTAGACAGGCAGAGGCAGAGAGTAGGGGGGAGACAGACAGACAGAAGCACACACAGAGATAGAAACTTAGTGTGTATCCATAGATAGATAGACAAGTACAGTCCCCACATAGTGGAGCAATATCCAGTCTTTAAAGGGTTTAAAGGGGATGGCTTGCTGCCTGGGTGATCCGTAAGGATGTTATGCTGTGTCTCACTGCTTACTTTGTGCGTGTTGTATCAAATACATATATTTATTTCTTTTTATTTTATTGTGCTTTTAGTTGAAATAATTGTACCCCTCTCTTCATTCCTCCCCTCTCAGTTACCCTCCCATGTGTCTGCTCACTCTTAAGTCCGTATATTCTCTCTTTGATTATGATTGTTTCACACACACACACACACATTCACAACTATAACAGTACAAGCTTCTGAGTTTAGTTTTGTTGTTTGTGTGTGTATGTTGCAAAGCCGACTACTCTGCATGAGATAACCTATATGTGGTTCATCTCTGGGACCAGGTAATTCTCCTTCTCCCAGTGGCTGTGGTTTCCTGTGGCTCTTTGTCTAAGGGTGGGACCCCTTGACAGTCCCCTTCCATCTTTACATGTCTTTTGATGTTTCCATATATTCTAGTCTTGCTTATGCAGCCATTTCTAGAAGAGACTGCTGCATGGCCGACATCCTGGTATTCCAACTCTTAGACTCTGTCCATTCTCTCTCCCACAGATGCCCTCTGAGCTTCAGATGCAGTCACTGGGGCCGAAGGCCCTGCAATCCATTGATCTCTGCACCGTGTCCACTTGTGTTCTACGTGAGCCTTCATTTGCTGTAACGGGCATCTTCTTTGCTGCGGGGTAGCAGCTACCCTGGCCCGTGGGTGTAAGGATAAGCTGTAGCAAGAAACAGTGCTGGGCTAGCAAAGGGATGGTGGTAGATTATTTTCTTAGGTTCATAACCTCACTCTAAGAAGCTGACTAGGTGTCTTGTACCAGGTCCGTTTTCCCTCCTATTGAGTGGGCCTCATGTCTAATTAGATGGTTGTTGGCTGCCACCAACATGTGAGCCCCACGTGCTGCCCCTTTAAGCATAGCTTGCCATGTTGGTAGCTGTAGTTCATAGACATTGCAACTGGGTGGGACTATTAATTCTCTTCCTTCCCTTAGCAGGTTGTGTGGTATATTCTGGAGCCATGGAAGCCAGACCTCAAGAAAGAGGCTTAGTTAGAGGATCAGGTTAGATCCAGCTTGAACCACCTGAGCCCTGTGTTCTAAGTATGGCCTGTCTTCAGCCTCAGGGGTTTACCTGTGAGCAAGGGTTACATGGACAATCTATATTGCTTTGGGACCTGGATTACCTTGGCCAAGCATTTAAAAGGAGTTACTATACAGTCTTTAAAGGGGAAGGGATCCATGACATACTACTGCCCGGTGGGACCTTAAGGATATTATACCAAGCAGGTGAAATGAGTCATCCATTAATACTGCATGCCCCCGCTGTCATGAGGTCCCCAGGGCAGTCAGATTCAGGAGACAGAAAGGAGAATGGAGTCAGCCCAGACTGGGGAGGGAGGGTTGGTGAGTTACTGTTTATCTACAGCAGACTCACCTGGAAAGACGGTGTCAAGGTGTCGAGATAATGGCCACAGTTGAGCGCACGCGTTCCATGTTTCTGGAACCTCTGACCTCTGCGATGGTGAAGAGGTTCACTTGTATAGCCTGTGTGTCTTGCTTTTTAAGATGCAAGTCAATTGAAAGGCTGCTGGGAACCTTGCAGGATGGGTGGAGACTGCAAAACCAGTTCAGTTTTCTTTCCAGAACTGGCCTGCTGGACACCAGCTTGCATTGTTGGTGCTGCACGGCAGGCAGGCAGCCAGACAGCTGTCCCTGCCCTGTTTGCTGGGACAGCACCTAAGACCCATTCTCCCTTCAAACAGGGTCACCTGAAAGCACCAAGAAGTCTACTTGCAACCTAGCTAGGAAACCCTAGTGGGGGGCTGCTGTCTTTTACACTTCCTTTAAGGACCCGAGTAGCCTGGGCAAACAGACAGCTGAGCTGGGCCCCAGCTTCCTAGGGGCAAGGAAGGGAACATTTGGGATTTTTTTTTTTTTTTGCTAAGAAATAGGCTATCAGAAGACTCCAGAGTGTTGGAGCCTCCAGAAAGCCAGAGCAGACAGGTTCAGGGGAGCTGTCCTGAGCATAGGCCTCCCTGGCACACCCACTGACAGCAAAATAACAAAACCTTGTGCAGTAGGTGGCCATCCGGGGCTCGGCTCTGAAAAACCCCTCCGCAATGGATGAAAGCAATTGTTTTTACTGCTGTTTCCGTAATGTTATGATCCCTTTTATTACTGGTGTAATGCACTCTATTCTAGTATGTCTTTAAGGTTGTTAATAAAATATTAATGCCTTTTATTTATTTTTTCATATATTTCACTGCACGCATGCTCGGATTCTCGTCATGTGGGATCGTTAGTGTAATGACTGCCCTCCCGAGGGAGTCACCTTTAGTCTATGATTAAATACAGGCTTAAGGAGGCAGAGGCAGGAGCTGAGAAAGTCCTGCCACTGGGGCTTGTTGGAGGTAACCAGAGAGGCGAAACACTGGAAACGTGTTTCCTTTGCATGCTGTTAGCATCTTCATGGTAGGCTAACCAGGAGCAGCCTGGCTATTCCAGGAGCACAGGACTTCTATCTCCATCCTCAGCATGCCCCGCTGATGGCTGGAACCAGCGCTCCTGTGGGAGGGTGCAGTAGTCTGGTGCCTTCCTCCCTCCGCATCGCTCCGCTGTCCTTCCTGCCCCCAGTCTTTCCTGCAATCTCTCTGCTCTGCTCGGCTCCTGGCACCCCGTGGTCACTGGAGGGTGACAGTGCACAGTTCAGCCCTTCCTATACGGTCCAAACTCTTACACACACCAAGTCACAGAGGTTGTCATCTCAGGCCACACAGTCTTACCATCCAGATCCACCTGCTTCCTGCCCCTTTGACATCCCCTATACATTAGCCTACTTTCTTGGCACATCAACTCCAAGTGTCCACTCACTTACTTGCTGCTATCACCATGGATGTGAGGAATCTGATCTGAGAAAAGGAGAAGGGGTCTGTGCTGGGCCGGAGCCAGGACCTTGGAGGAAACCCTATTGTCCTTCAGCAGCCACACAAACGCGGAAGCTGACTGCATGGGCCCTACCTACCCACTTGGCTGAGGAGACTCATTGCCTGGGTAGTAGGGAGGTCAACCCAGAAAAGGGTTTCCCCATCTCACCCAGCAGGCACAAGCCCCAGGACAAGCGATGAGGGAGACCTCTTGTCCCCAGCTAATCTAAGAATGTGCATTCATATAAACACACACAGTGGGAGTGTCAGTATCCTACAGAAGCCATGATGAGAAGCCAGCCTCCCAGTGGTGATGACTCTGCCTTCCCTGTGCACACCGGGGAAAAGATGGCTGCGGTTCGGAGAGGACCATCTTACAGATTTTTAACATTAATCACTTTCTTCGTGGGGCATGTTCTGAGCTCCGGCTGGCAGTTTTGGGGAGGTGGGAATTACTGTCTGTACTTTGGAGTGAGGAGGTGGAGGCAGAGCTCATGGGGCCACAGTCACATTCCAGGCCAGGTTGATACAGACAGACAGAGTCCAGACACTTCCTCTGTCCATGAAAAACTAACTCCATGTATGTGGGGTGTGTGTGTGTGAGGGAGAGAGAGAGAGAGAGAGAGAGAGAGAGAGAGAGAGAGAGAGAGATTTATTTTCAGGCACAAATGTGGAGGTTAGGGAACAACTTGTAGTACTTGGTTCTCTTTTTCCACCTTGTGGGTTCCAGGAATAAAACTGTCATCAGGCTTAGTGCCAGCACCTTTACCCACTGATCCAGCTCACCTGTCTTTCGCTTTGTTTTTGAAAGGATCTTGCAGAACCTGGAGCTTACATTTGGTGAGGCTGTCTGACCTCCAAGCCCCACACATCCCCCTGTTTTCTCCTCCCCAGTACTGGGATAAAGGGCATGTACCACCACACTCAGCTTCTCTGTGGGTGCTGAGGATTCGAACTCCACTCCTCATGGTTGTGTGGTGAGCGCTTTCCTGACTGAGCTGTCTCCTCCATGCCGGACTCCTCTTAATGTACAGGGAGTGCACCCCGTAGCATGCTTCCACTAGGAAGGTTTGGAGACTGAGCTCAGAACCGTGGCATCCGTGTGGGGTTCTCAGGAAAGAGTGGAGCTGGGAGGAGAGAGAAGCTTGAGTCACCCACAACACAGAGGGTGACCCTGAAGCCAGGGACAGGGACCTGAGCAGAGCTAAGGAGGATCCCTTGCTGGGAGTAGCACTGACAGACTAAAAGGACTTCATCCTGGGGCAAGAGGAAGCCACCTAGAGTCTGAAAGAGAAGCGAGGGGAAGAGAAGACAAAGAAAGAAAAGGAGAAGAGACAGGGAAAGGAGAGAATAAAAGAAAAACAAAACAGAAGATGCTTGCTGTTGTCTACAGTACAGTGTTAACTATTGATTTTAGAGTTTACTAAATGTTCTGACAACATTCTAATATTCCTTAATATTTTAGGATGAATCAAGATTATGTAATAATAGATCTCAAAAACTATTTCTTTGTATAGACTAGAAATTCCAGATGTCCAAATTCCCACATGCTTGGAGAACGAAATCAACCCAAGAATGACAGAGGTTTAGATCGGCTCTGCCACCTCCATGAGTGAAGGAGGATACCATTAATGTGTCGGGTTTCCCAACACTGTAACGAGAGTTCCCTGGATGATCAACTAGTAAAGAAGAAAGGTTTATTTTGTCTTATGAGTTTGGATGTTTTAGACCAGCAGTATCCCCTAGGGTCTGGACTGAGGCAGCACATCTAAACAGGAACCTGCAGGACTGATGTCCTTGCAACCAAGAAGCCGAAGAGGAAGAACCTGGCATCCCATACTCCTCTGCATCAGGGGCCGGCTCTCAATAACATTTCCCATGACGCCACACTGGGAACCAAGTCTTCAACACGTGGACCCTGACATTGCTGTATGTTTAAAACAGTTAGAGAGGGCATCCTCCCCTCCTTTGTACCCTCCGCTCTTCACTCCTGTCCTTTCCTCTTATTCTTTAAATTCTCTTGGGGAGTAAAAATCAACCCATATCACCCAAATGGAGGCCTCCTGAAGGAAATCCAGGATTTTGGAGAGCTTCCGTGGGCACTCACTAGGACTCCTTGACAGTGAATATCCAGGGATGGAATCCCTCCACTGTGCCAAGGGCACCTGTCAAAACTGAAGATGACCGCAGATGGTCTTTTCTAGACTTTAGACTCCTGAGTGAAGAGTTGTGAACCTTGCATGCATGTTTGTGTTCTGGCACATTCATACTTGTGAGGTGGCTTCCATGCACAGGCACAGTATCAGTCCCAATGCCTGCTAGGCTGCTGGGAATGTGACCTTTCCACTGAAGGATTAATGCTTGACTAGAAGTGACTACTGAACAAAATTGAATGTCCGCATGTGGGACCTTGGTAATGGCTAGCCACTGTCCCTGCTGGTCAGTCCCAGGCTAGTTCACTGATGCAAAGATTCTAGAAGGATACATCAGTACACAGCAAAAAGCCATGCATGTCACTTATAAAGTGAGTTTTCAAGTCTTGCGAACAATTCAGGGCTTCAGAGAATGGATGTGATGTGGGGGTTCCTCAGAGCATGTGTAAAGACACCGACAGGAGCCTGGGAGGAACCTTCCGTGTTCTACAAGCCCCCAGCAGCCATCAGCATGCACTGGACCGCACCTGTGCTATGTCTGGGCTCTGCTAAAATGAATATTCTACGACGGTAGAGATCTTGGTGTGTTTTCTTCCTTGAAACATTTTAAGCACCAAGAATTTCAACCAGATCATAGCCACAGTACTGATGTGCATTCAGTAGCTGAGTACCACCCTTTCCTGGTTAGGAAACAGATGAAGAAGGGCTCGCTCTGTTTATTGATGGCGTTGTTGCTGTTTACTCCCAATCATGGGAGAAAAAAAAAGCCAGCTTCCTGCTTTATCATAAGCGTTCAACAGAGATCTGTTGAATGAATAAATCATAAGACATGCTTCCAACAAACACGGCTGAAATAAAAGAGGCATACGCAGAGCCCTAGTGGAAATTGATACAAATCTGGACCACTTTTTACCTTAAATGGACCCCTTTATGAAAGCCTTACAAATGTTAAAACCATATTAAACTTCACATGTGGCTGTCAGTCAGTTCCGCTCCCCCACAGGTGTGAAGCAAGCAAGCGGGGCTTCAATCTCTGTCCACTTATAGCTAAGCATGGTCAATAGTTGTAAAGGAGGTTCGTATATAAATACACCAAGTGCATAAATTCTCTTCATAACGACATCTCGCGCTCACAATACAAACTATAGGTTGAACTTTGTGTGTTCTGCTGTTGACTGGGGAGTTTTTAGACCTCGTTCCAAATGGATCATTTTTTTTAAAAAATAATTTATCTACATCGTTCCATCCTCTCATGGAACTCGTTAACTATTAAAACAAATTAGAAAAAAAATAAACTTTCCATGGGGGGGGGCATGAGAGGCTTTCTTAGAGTGCTAGCCACTGGAAAATGTTTAGATTTTGACTCTTCTCTAAGCCAGCATGGCAGTGAGCCTTTTATGATCAGGATGGTGCCCGTCCCTTACCTCAGGTGGCTTCGGTGAGAGTCAGAGAACAAATACATTTCCACCTCTTGGTGCTTTGGGGAAATTGCTTCCTGGGGGGTGGCTCCCGGGGCACTATCATTATGGATGGTCAAGAATGTTTGTTTCATTGAACCCAGTCACTTCCCTCTTTAATTGCCTGCACCTAAACTCCTGGCTCATTGTTTAAATTCCTATATTGCAGTTGATGGAAGAGTCTGCTCTCTTCCCTCCTCCCACTCAGGGCTCACCCAGTTGTATTTAATCTTGTGAATGAGGTTCTGCCTGCCTAATCTCTCCCATTTGAAGTCATCCACACTCAAATCCCAGCTTCGGCACTTAATATCAACTTGACATTAGAAATCATTTATTTCTCTGACTTTCTATTTTCTCATCTACCAAATGGGAGAACCTACTCAAAGTGGGAGAGCTGTTGCTTGCCCCTATTGTTTAGGCTCTTTACGCATACTCCAAAAGGAAGCGGGACCTGGAAGTCGGTCAGAGCCAGTAGCCAGGGTGGGGGACTGTATGTGGTCATCCGTTAGACTTGATAGGACCTCTGTCATTATGAACTTACAGGAATATTGAACGCCTGCCCTGGGCCAGCACAGAGCCGCAGACTGGGGAGTGGCTCTGGGAACCTCACCCCTTACTGCTGAACTAGTACATTCTGGGAGTGTGTAAACTGTGGTACTTAATTGTGTCCTCATTTCTGAGCCCAACAAGCTTTAGGATATAGCTCCAAACCCATTGTCACCCAGATGAGCCTGGGGAAACACAGTAGGTCACAAAACAAAATGAACAGATGTGAATGTAGGGGACATTTGTGGGAAGCAGGAAGTGTGGACAGGGAGGGGGAGGGGGCAGTATTGTTATGACACTTATGAAACAGTCAAAGAACAATTTTAATCAATAAACAAAAGAGAAATAAATTTGGTATAGGTTGAGTGTCCCTTATCTCAAATTTGGTATAGGTTGGAATGTAGATATATTTTAAATTACAATATTTGCATATTAAAAAGACCTTTGGATGAGACTCAAGTCTAAACACAAACTCACTCCTATTTCATGTACATGTTTGTTTGTATTGGTTTTACACTCCTATGGAAACCAGGGCCCGTGCATGCCAGGGGCCTGCGGGCTCCAACACTTACGATGCTTACTTAGCCTAGTACTTATTTCTGCAGCTCCAAGATAGTCTCATTAAGTGGCCCAGACTGGCTTTGAACTCACTCTGTGGCTCATGCAGGCCTTGAACTTTTGATTCCTGTGCCTCAACTTCCCGAGCAGCCTGGATGACAGGCCTACCCCGCCTTCCCCAGCTTCACTCAGTCTTTATCAACACCTTCTTTTCACAGTTTGAAGGTGATTTTAGGCTGCATTTTTCTTGTATCTTCATTTAACCATGGCCACTCACAAGAGGTCAGAGAGGAACAGCTCCATTTGGAATCTTAAAAGAGATAGAAACCTCTCAGAGTTTTGATTTGGGGTTTTGGGTCAGAACTGAAGCCATGTGAGATGGAAAGTTCCTATGTAAATACCCCATTGTAGTTACTTTTCTGTTGCTGTGATGAGACAACCGTGACAAGGCAACTTATGGAAGAGTTTATTGGTGGTTTTAGAAGGTGATTCTGTGACCATTACCACAGGGAACACAGCGAGCAGTCAGGCATGGGGCTGGAGGAATAGTTGAGAGTTTACATCTTGAGACACAAGCAGAAGGCACACACACACACACAGAGAGAGAGAGAGAGAGAGAGAGAGAGAGAGAGCAAGTACTAACTGGGAATGATTTAGATTTTTAAACTCTAAGGACCACTCCCAAGAAGTGGCACCCCCTCCTCTAACAAGGCCACTCCTGGTTCTCACTGAACAGCTCCACCAACTGGGGACCAAGCCCTCAAATATTTGACCCTACAGGGATCGTTATCATTCCGACCAACACACACCTTCGCCTCTCACTCACCTCCCATCTGCACACCGCCCAGTCACTCAGGAGGAGATGTGGGACAGCTCCATCCATCACCGTCGCCACACAAGCTTTTCCCTCTGTTGAACAGCCCTACAATTCCCTCCAGTCCTTATCAAACTTACCTTTCTATCTGAAACTTGAGTGCTGGAAGCACCTGCCGTGCAAGAATCGGGACGGAGATCTAGTCCCCAGAAGCTGTGGGAAAGCTAGATAAGCCTTGCCGGTGTCTGTAATCCCAGTGTTCCCACAGGGAAATGGGAGGCGGAAGCTCATGGCCCATCTAGCCTGGGTCACAACAAAGACCCTTTATCTCAAATAAGGGTAGAAGCCGAGAACTGACGTCTGAAACTGTCTTCCCTTCTCAGAGCAACACGAGTGTACTGGATCCACACACACACACATATGCGTGTGTGAACACACACATAGACTAATGCTAATTTGTAAAAGTATGCCTGGTAGCTCTTTCTCCTGTGGCATTGCCTGTCTCTCATTCTGAGTGACACATCCCTCATTTTTGTTCCCAAGGACTTTAGCAGAAACACACCTGCAGAAATGATGGGTTCTGTCACTTGCCACCAAATGGTGGTTCTGGGTAGGTGATAAATCATTTTATTTTCTTCAACCTGTGTTTTTAAAAAGATACGCAACAATTTTGGAGGTAAATAAATAGATTAGTGAAAACCACTTGTGCATTTAGACAGATTAGAAGATAGCACGGGAAATCCAGCATCTGAATCCCCGAGAAGCAGAGGCATGGAGTCAAGTGGAGGCTTTAAGGGTTCATCAGAGGGTGGAAGATGCCGTCTCAGAGAAGCGCTTTCTCCGCCAGCATGAGGACTTGAGTTCAATTCCCAGCACCCATGCAGAATGCTGGAGGCTGTGGCAGGTGTTTATAATCTGAGTGCTGGGGAGAAGGAGACAAAAGGATCCCTGGCACTCATTGGCCAATTTAACCTGAGTGGCAAAACTCCAGACCAATGAGAGGCACTGTCACAAAAAAAAAAAACTAAGGTAGTTGTCATCTGAGAAACAGTACTGGCTTTCATAGACTCACGCATACACGCACACACACACACACACACACACACACCTCGTAAAAGAACTCAATCTATCTCCCACCCACGGGTGCACACTCCTTTGCAGTTGGCTGGACTTTGGTGAAGCACATCCCTTGGTCTCCCCTGCTCCTATCAAACCTCAGGTAGCTCCAGCTGCCAAGAGGAGGCGAACACAGAAGCCTGGGACACAGGCTAACAGAACTCACTCAACAGCCACATTCCTTGGCAGCCTCACAAAGCGCATCAAGACTGTCAAAGGCATAGGTGGAAGTGCTTCTGCCTACGTGCCTGCCTGGGTGTGGGGGGTTGAGACCCCGAGGATGCCAGGAAGTTCAGAGATGGTGGGAGGAAGGGCTTTTGCTTGATTTTCTTCATGCACTGTCCTGAGGACAAAAGACTTCCTCAACCACAAGGCGTCCACCTGAGCAGTTACTCTGGGCTGTGAGGGGACTTTCTAGAGCCACCCAACAGCCGTTCCTCCGGGGCACATTCCTGTGTCAGCTTGAGCTTGGACCTTGCCACGTGATAAATGTGCTCTGTTCTTTGGAAGAAAGTCCTTTTAGCCCCGCAGGCTTGAAACCTGGAAAAGAGCCTGCAGAAGGGAGTGGTGTGGTGGAGGAGCTGTAGCTGCTCACCACGTGGTAACAGCCAGGGAACAAACCCGAACCCCTCAGAACACTTAAGTACGAGACACCACTAACGACCTGCTCTGTGCACTTATAAACCTACTGGGAGCCGGACTGTCACCATTGCCTTCTGTACCTTTGTCAAATGCAGTAAAGGCTCAGCTACCATGTCCTGGCCACTGTCACATGCGTGTCTCATCTTGACTTCACAGCAACCCCACATGTATGTATGACCATGCCCAAACTGTCCCTTCCAAGGGAGACCTGAGGGTCAGTGATCAACAGCCCTTTTTCTGTTGTCGCTCTGGAGATGGATTCTTGAACCTGACTTCATCCACATCCGCGCCATTCAAACTCTGCTTCTTCCAGTACATATGACACTTCAGCTGGCCTAGGTGATCAGCAAGGAGACCAGAGAGCCCCACTCAGCTGGTCAGTCAAATCTTGTAGTTTTCACATTCATGAAAATACATTCTTTTGTGTGTGCCAAAATAGCAATAGCAATGATGATTAAAGGTGTGAGCTTTGCATGTCTCTCCAAATGCAAAGAAATTTTAAGCTATACACACACATATACAGTGTGTGTGTGTGTGTGTGTGTGTGTGTGTGTGTGTATACAAAGGTGCCACAGTGTGAATGTGGAGTCAGAGACCACGTTGGCTGTTCTGATTTACATCCACACTCTCTGGGACCCATACTCACAGAGTCCCACTGTCCCTCCTCTTGCTACAGAGCTATAAGTCATCTCTTGTATTTTTGGTGGGGACTTAGTCTAGTTGCTCATGTGAGGAAGAAACACAGACCTATCTGCAAGTCCACAAAATGGAACTTGAAAGTTGAAGACCCACCTTTACTGTAGGAAATCCTACAGCCAGTAGTCTTTAAGTTACCCTCCCACTTGGACATGGCCTCTTATAAATGTTGATGTAAAGTAGTTGTCTTCTCTTCTGGCTGTGGGATTTGGTCCCTGTTCCCTGTTTGAGCAGAGGACTGTAATCTGCGAGTCTACCCTTAAATAAATAACCCTCTATTATACTCAATTCTGAGCTAGTGTGGGATTTCTTTATAGTGTCCTTCTTCACACCTTCCTGCCAATAAATACCCAGAATTCACTGCATGGACTATCTCATGCAATTAAGGAGATAGAATCATACAAGATATCTACTACAGATTTTTTTTTGCACACACAGACATAATGAATTAAAACTCTGAACAATAGAATAACGGGAGCAGATATCTATAAATCTGTTCTAGAGAAATAAAAGTACGAGTCATACAATTTAATTCTAAGTGTTTTTATTAATGAAATGAAGAATGCTAAAATATTCGTGTACATTAAATTCCTTATAATTAAAATGCTGACATATATTTAAAATCACAATATTTTAAAGAAATAGAAATCTGACGGAAATTCAAAAGATTACCCTTTTCCTGGTTTGCATGGAGCCACTGACTTGAGGAAAAATAGAAGGTTTTTAAAAGTACAGAGCTGAGAAGATTTTTGTGAATTAGTTCAACTGCATTGAGCAAATGCCTACTGATGCCTCCTCAGCCCCCGGGAATACAAGACTGGGGAAGATATTCAATTGCCACCAAAAATGTACCTGGATGCTATCTTCTCCAAGAAACGCTTCTGTCTATTGTACCCCCCTCCCCACACACACACCTGAGAATCTTCTGGAGCTTAAGAAAGAGAGTTGGTCCACTCTGGCAGGGGCCTTGCTATGGTGGTAGATGATGGGAGTAGGCATCATAGTTCCATAAAGGGCAAGTTGCTGCCTCCTAGCTAAAAGAATGGACTCAATCTCTGGTGGAGATATGCCATTGTCTGTTCACTTAAGAGTTCATCCAATTGGATGTATCCATCACCTGGCCACAGGACCACCCCGAGGCACTATGCTAAAGAGATAGAAGGAATAGTTAATAAGGTGAAGTACTTTTCCCATCCAGAGGTCTCCACGCTCCCTGCAGTCCAGACTCCACCTCTGAGAAAGCCCGCCTAAAGGTGACCCCTCTCCAGAGAGGATCAAGACACTCCCATAGGCTATTAAACTGCCCCCAGAGAATGGACACATGGTCTTTCTGGTCTTCCTTTTCCCTCTCCGTGGTTTTCCTGCTCTTCCTTCCCATCTCCATCCCTGGGGGAAGCTGGAAAGTCTTCAAACCTGGGCCTTTTCTACTTCGCTTTGATTTGGTCTGATTTGGATTATCGCAGCGGCGGAGAGGCTTATCGAGCTATTAAAACTTTTTACATAAGAACACTTACTAAGAAAAGCACAACTTTTCCTTTCATGAGTCAATCTCTTTCTTAAGCATGCTCTCCCTGACACTTAGGTGTCTTTACTCTTTGTCTGAAGCCCGCCCCAACTCCTATCACTTTGAGGAAGCTTGTCTGGACATGTGACTGACTCCTATGGCTGAGCCAGCAGACTTAACTCAAATGGCATGGCTTGTCTCTTTCCTCTCTCTATCTTCCTTCTCTGGGCAGCTTCCTGACCAGATTTACAGTTTCCCCACCATGTGGTTTATCTTTTAACTCAGGTAAAATTATCTGCATGCCTTCTTTTGAGTCTGTTCTTAAATTACTTTTATCAATGAGATTAAGAACCATGAGAAGGGACCTCAGTTTTGCTAGGAACATGTGGCACTCCTGGTGGGACTCTCCAGAATTTCTAAAGGTCTGATAGAATGAAGGAGAGTTGATCACCAGAGGTGGTGGAGATGAAGGACCACAGGGGCAGGGGAGCTTCCTCCAAGGAGACTGCTGGGTGAGAGAAAGCTGGGTACATTTGCATTACAAGAACAAGAGCCTGGGAACTTAAAGTCAGGCCTTGTGATTCTGAATTCTGTGACCTTTGCACTCTAGGAGCTACCACCTCCCTTCCAGGAAGGAGTCCCTCTCCTTGTTGGGAGACTGTGGGGTTTTTTTTGTTTGTTTGTTTTGTTTTGTTTTTAATTCTTTTATTTGTTTGTTTTGTTTTTGAGACAGGGTTTCTCTGTGTGTCACTGGCTGTCTTAGAACTCACTCTATAGACCAGGCTGGCCTTGAACTCACAGAGCTTCCTCTGCCTCTGCCTCCCTGAGTGCTGGGATTAAAGGCAAGCACCACTGTCTGGCTTTTTGTTTTGTTTGTTTTATTTTGTTTTTGTTTTGTTTTTGACAACTTCATATGAGTTCACCTGGACAGGCATCACCTTGGATCAATACAAGGTGGACTGGAGGATGAAGTGCCTGACTAGTGTGGCTTGAAGTTGGTTATGGTTAACAGACTCTAACATTAAACAGGCCTGAATTAGGAACCGCTGTAGGTACACCTTTCCACAAACAGTAAAGTTTAACTAAACCTGTTTATCACTCCAGTGAGGCCAAATAAAGCATGCTTAATAAAGAAAGTCATGGGCACATGTATAGTGAACCTTTAAAGCCTTGTACTGAACACCCACACTGTTTTTGCTCTGTCCCTTTACAAGCAGCTCAGGCAGTTTCCAAAAGAGACATTTGAGTAGGGACACCACCCTCTCCATGCACCATGTCACAGCGGGTGTCTCAGTAGCCTCTTCCCCTCTCAGGTCCACAGACAAAAGCCAGCTATGCCTCGGCTTAATACTGAAGATACAGGATGTGATAGGAACATTGCTAAGCGGCACAGAACAGGAGTCTGTGGGCTGTGAGGAAACACTCACGGGTGCGATCTAAACACAGATAGCAGGCTGTCCTCCTTTGCTTTCTGTTGCTGTGATAAACACCACGGCCAAAAGTAACTTATAGTAGAAAGGCTTTACATGTCCCTGTCACGGTGCATCACTGAGGGAAGTCAGGGCAGAAACTAAAGCAGAGGCCATGGAGGAGTGCTTCCTCCTGGTTTGCTCCACATCGCTTTCTCGGGTGCTTTTTATAACATCCAGAACCACCTGGCTTGGTGCCATCCTCCGCGAACTGGGCATCAGTCATCAATCAAGGAGACGTCCCACCGATTTACCAACTGGCCGCTTTGATGTCGGCATTTCTCTGCCGAGATTCCTTCTTCTCAGTTGACCTGAGCTCGTGTCAAGTAGATAAGAAACTAACCAGCACACAGGCCATTCTCGAAAATGAATACAGATAGCATCTTCTGGGTAATTTTAGAGTCGTTTTGACCCTGAGCAAGTTATAATGGCTCACAAAAAAACTAAGAAGCAGCTGGAGTTCCCCCCAAGCCACTAGTTCTTGCAAGTAGTACAGGGGGCCATCAGAGGAGACCATTTGTAAGCAATGGTGATTCCTTACTCTTGTTTTGGCTTTTAAGGAAACCAACAGAAGATGTATAGTTTTTTTCCTTGTGATAAGATGCATCTTGATTTAGCGACTTTCTCAAAAAGGCTAGCCCAGAGGGTGTTGGGTTGACAAGATCTGGAACTGGGAACATATCTGACTCCCCTGGGTCAGTTAATTCATCACCTAGTGGAAGTAGCAAACATACACTCTGACTTTATTCACAAGTCGCAAGACATCCTATAAAAACCCTTTTAACATATATTATTGAAAATATCTATTATGGTCTCCTAACTTAGTGAATTTGATTAAATCTCCAAGACAGAAAATAAGGCATTGTAAGATACGCACCCATCTGGCGAAGGTCTTATTATCACATGCCTTATTATGTTAGAAATGAATGGTCCTGGAAAATAATTTAGTGAGAGATGAACTTAGAGGAACTAAAAGCGTTGAGCGCTGAGCAAATTACGAAGTGAAATTGCTTTGCTATGAAACTTTGGGCTCATTGTTAGAGAGGTTTAGTCTGCTCGAAATGTTTGCTAAATTCAATTTCCACGGCATGGAGCCGGACAGCCTCCACGAGGCTACCACATGTTGGCTAGGAAAGGGGCTGGCTCAAGAAAAGATGCTCTCTGCAGTGTCATGGCTCTGCCTCCTGATCCAGCAAAGCAGGGGCCAGTCACATGGACTGAGTGGCTGTGGGATGCACACTGCAGATTTGGAGGGGACTGATTGTCATTCCTGCTGTGGGAGGTTCGGTCCCTCCTGGTGGAGGAACGGGGCATTTTGTGCTGTAACCTGAGAGATCACCCAGGACCTAAGGAGGCAATTCTGCTGGGTTTGGAGGGAAGAAGTCAGAAGAGGAAGGCAATGTACCAAAGAGAGACAGAACAGAGGCTCTCAACCTTCCTGACACTGTGACCCTTTAACACAGTTCCTCATGTCAGTGAGCCCCAGCCATAAAATTATTTTCATTGTTGCTTCATAACTGTAATTTTGCCACTGTTATGGGTTGTAATGTTAATATCTGTGTTTTCCAACCCGCCCCCCACCCAGGGGGTCATAACTCACCGGCTGAGAACCATTGACTTAGAGTTTCAAGTAGGACTCTGGCCTTCTACTTTGCAGTTCAGGCCGGAACCCTGCAATGAGCCTGCTTTAGCTCCACCCAAGGCACCGAGAGCTCAGGCCAGCATGTGACTAGCCCTGCTCCTATGCCGCAGAGGAGGGATTAACTGAAGAAATAAAGGCTACTAAAACTATGTGTGACAGGATCACATCTTAACCCAGAACCTTTGGACTTACTCATTTCAGGCCTCACACTCATGAACCCCATTGCTATAAACACACACGAACGCACACTTTCTTTTGATTGACCAGACAGGTGAGTAGGCCCCCATGTTTTTGGACCTAAATGGATTAGCTGGAGTTGAAAAGACCAAGAAGCCTGCAGGCTGAGACACAATCTCACTCCTCAGACTGCAATGGACCCCAGAAAAGTGTGGAGGGGTCAGGTGACTTTATCCATGGATGAAGGAGACAGCTAGTGGGCTTGTCAATCACACACCTTAGGAGAGGCTTTTGAGTATAATGTGAAATGTGCCCACAGACTCTTGCATTGAACACTTGG
>JABTXL010000483.1:2059141-2107645 GCA_025134845.1 Neodon shergylaensis | reverse complement strand
CAGGAGCAATGAAAAAAAGTAACTAACACCATCTTCAAACTTCAGTACAAATCAAGATTGCCTAGAGAACTTGCTAGAAGTAGATCAGGTTTGCCTGTGGACATGTCAATGAGTTGTCTTGATTATCGTATTGAGGCCAGAAGACCTGCTTACAATGGGTGATGCTATTCCACGCGCAGGGGCTTCTGGGTTTTATGGAGTAGAGAGAGAAGAGTGGTAGCGAGCACAGGTGCATTAATTAATTCATTTCTCTCTCCTTCTTACTGTGGCTGTGATGTGACTAGCTGCTTCAAGTCCCTGCCTTGATTTCCCTGAAGTGATAGACTGTGACTTGGGCATGATAACCAAATCAGCCCTTTCCCCTTGAAATTGCTTTGGTTGGGGCATTTTCATCACAGTAACAGGAGACAGAGGTAAGGCAGCAGAGACGGGGAAGATACTTGTAAGTATTACAAGTGCGCACTGCCATCACGGGTGTCCCCAACCAACAGGATGTAAGAAACAGTGTTGCTCTTGGAAGGCTATTTTCTGATGAAAAATAACACAGAGGGAAGACAAAAAGGGGTTTTCAGATGTCTTTTCCATAGCCACGACTTTGCCCTTTGGTCTGTAGATGGAAGGGTTCAGCCCAGGAGTGTGGACCTGTGTAGTTGCTGCTCTGTAGCTGTGGCTATGTGACCTCAGTGGTTGTTGGTTACTGTTTCTGGAGGGCTTTGTGTGAGACATCTCTGAGCTGGATTCGCAGCTACCTCTTCCTTTACTTCCTCCTCTACAATTCATTGTTGTGTCCACTTAGCAAGCCTCTCCCCATCAAGTGCTTTTGGAGCATATGTGTGGGGTCAAGCTCTGCCTGGGGAACATCCCGTTCCGCTGTGTTTCCCTTGTGAATGGAATCTTGCATTTCTCGCTTGAAGATGCAGGAATCAAGGCTGAGTGATCAGCCCCTGTGGGTTCCCCAACAGGAGAATGACTGAAAAGAATGGTGTGGACAATGAACACTCCTTTTACCTTGAAAATGGAGTTAGATCACCCTTCAGCCTGACATACCTCAGAGGACCTGAATGGAAAGACACTTTACTCCCGAACTCAGAAGCAAGAAAAGACTTGCTCCCTGTGCTCACAGAATGTCTGTTGGCTTTTGCAAATCAAAGTAGGAATTGTTTAATGGATTTGGCTTTGAGTCCTAGCATCTTAAGAGAGGGAGGGGCAAGGCAGGGAGAAAAGGAATCACAAACACACTGTATTTAGTAACTGTCCCTTGCTGATCTCTGGAGGATATGCGAGGGATTCCAAAGATGTACATCCCATGTCTAATCTCAAATTTAACCCAAGGAGATCTCTCTTCTCTTAGGGACTTTGACCCTTGCTGCAGTTCTAGGTAAATGGTGTCCTGTGTAACAAGGACAAAGTTGACTTGTTGTGGCCCGGTTCAGAGCCCAATGCCAGTCCTCCACATTCCAGAAGAATTAAGTAATTACAGGGGTGGGGCCCTGCTGTCACAAACAATACCCAATGTCGTCTGCATTAGAAAACAGAGGACTCCTAATGGCATCTGATCAGGGTGCAGGGAGGACACCCAGACAGCCACAGCCACAGATGGCACACCAGGGTGGGCTGCTCTGTGGGGGGCTCCCTGGAGCAGAGACAGCCTGGAAATCCCCAGGTTTCGATCGTGCAGGGATGGTCCTTTCACCCTCTTTCATCAGTCTTTGCATGCTTGCACTTGACCAGGGTTTAAGCAGAGAATTGAGGCCTGAGCCAAGTCAGAAAGTAGGAGAGACACAACCTGAGCTCACCAAGACCAGGCTGTCTCGAGTCAGGGTTGGAGGGCAAAGTAATGGTCATGAGACAGACCGTCTATTTATTATTCATTGTTAGCTATGTCCTCAGTCTGCAGCTATCCCCACCCACCAGCACTTCCGCTACTGGTGAGTGTAGAACTTTAAAGAAAATTTCTTCAGTGTGTGTGTGCACACGTATGTGTCTGCGCGCGAGCACACACACACCTGAGTCTTTTGTTTATATGTGTGTCTGTGAGTTATGTTTACGCAGTGGCTCTGGAGGCCAGAAGAGGATGCTTCATTCCCTGGAAGTGGAGTTACAGACTGATGTAAGCTGTCATGTGGGTGCTGAGAATTAAACCCAAGTCCTTTGGAAGAGCAGCAAGTGCTCTGAACTGCTGATTTATGCCTTCAGCCCTTCTTAGAACCTTTGGCTAATCAATCCTAGGTACACTTATAATTATTTGCTCCTGTTAACTGATGGAGAGATTCTAGAAAACCTTTCTTTCTTCCAGTTACTACTTCATTAGTATTGTTGCCTCATAATAAGGCCCAGAGTTGGGATCAGAGTTAGAGATAATTAAAATAATTATACATAGTCAAGAGAGAATTGGTGTAGGAGGTCCTTCTATATTTGTGTTGCTTTCATTGGT
The DNA here is from genome assembly GCA_025134845.1 of Neodon shergylaensis. Lineage (NCBI taxonomy): Eukaryota > Metazoa > Chordata > Mammalia > Rodentia > Cricetidae > Neodon > Neodon shergylaensis. Next base: position 2,105,211 of record JABTXL010000483.1, on the reverse strand, counting down.
TGAATAAAGAAAACTGCCTTGGCATTTTGATAGGGCAGCCCTTAGGTGGGCGGAGTAGACAGAACAGAATGCTTGGAAGAAGGGAAGTGTGGCAGACGCCATGATTCTCCTGACTGAGACAGACCCTGGTTAGACTCATGCCAGTAAGCCACAGTCAAGTGGTGATACACATTAATGGAAATGGGTTAATCAAGATGTGAGAGTTAGCCAATAAGAGGCTAGAGCTAATGGGCCAGGCAGTTTCCGTGTGGTTATTTCGGGTGTACGCTAGCTGGGCAGGATGGAAGAAGGAGCCTGTACCTCGTACTACAGAGAATGTGCAGGGCCAGCATGATGGCTCAGTGAATATAACGGCTTGTTACCAAGTCTGAGGACTGAGTTTGAACATGAGGTTCCACATGCTAGAGGCAGAGAACTGAATCCCATAAGGTTGTGCTCTGTGCACTATGGCACAAATGTGTCCCCATACAGACACTTATATAAACAAACGAATAAAATGTAAGATAACACGAAACTCATAGACTATCAGCTTAGACATCTCCACTGTTGCTGCCCAATCACTCTCACTATTTATAACATTCAATGTTTTTGGTCTTGCTACAATGGTGCTACGGGTGTTCCCACCTTTATTACCACCACCACTGCCACTGCTGCCACCTCTGCTGTTACCCTGGTGACCACATACACTTATACTTCTGAGGTGGTTAGTTGTAAACAGAGAGAGACTCTGCTTCCATTTCCTGGCTGCTCAGACCTGAATAATCACATAGAAACTATAGAAAACAATGCTGTTTGGTCAATGGTTCAGGCTTATTTCTACCTAACTCTCACATCTTAAATTAACCCATTTCTTTTAGTATATGTATTGCCATGTGGCATTACCTTATTTTGTACATGTCTTGTTTCCTTGGCAGCTGGCTGGCGTCTTCTTGACTCTGCCTATTCTATCATCTATCTATCTATCTATCTATCTATCTATCTATCTATCTATCTATCTATCATCTATCTATAATATATATATATATATTTTTTTTTCAGATTTCCCACCTGGCTTTAATCTGCTAAGCCATTGGCTAAAACTGCTTTATTCAGCAACCAATAAAAGCAACACATATACAGAAGGCCATCCCACATCAGTGAGTATCCCCAGCAAAACACTGACATGTGACATGACACATGACTGACATCTTGGCAGTCTCCTTCACAGATGAGGGTTGGGAAGTTAAATAGCTAACAACCTCGCTGGTTAATGGTGAAATGGGGGATTTTAAAGCAGTTATCCATGTTAGACATCATTAAATTGAGAACTAAAACCTGAAATGCCGAAAAACCCCAAACTCTTTCTTGTCATCTCTATCATGCAGCAAGTAGAAGGTTCTGCATGTGACTTCACCTGGCAGCTTGAAGTCACAATGTAGATTCACTAAACACCATGTGCAAAGGCCCTTTAGGCTAAGTGTTTAAAGTGTTGTGAAGTATGATGAAAACTGAGTTGAAACATGGGTCCGACTCCCAACATAGCCCATTGTGTGTCTTCAAATATTCTCAACCCCTAAATCATCCCCAATAATTATGAAACTCTTCCGGATTCAACTATTTTTAAAGGAGCAAACAAAGCCTGCACTTGATGTTAACTATTAGTGACATTGCTCTGCTGCCTTTTCATTTTGCTATGTTATCAGGTGAATTAATTAGAGAAATTATTCACAAGGTAGATCCCTCTGCCAGGCTCTAGGCTTGGGCCAGGGTGATGAAGGTCTCCTTTCCCTCATCAAAAATGAGGTCCTAAAAGTTGGGTCCTCAGGATCAGATCCATGTCCTTAGCCAGCTCTACCTTATGAGTTATTTCCCTAATAATTACCTGACTAGTTTTGATAGTCACAGAATTCATGGGTAGTTTTCAAGCCAAGCTGGACCCTTCTGTTCTTGGCATACTAAGCACACTAACACAGGGAGGGGTGGCAGCATGGTCCAAGGGTGCTCACGTTTTCTTACAACCAGCCAGAAATATGATGGCTAAGACATGGAAGAGTCTAGATAAATATTTGTTGACCCAACGCATAAATTCTTAAAAACTGTTCTCTAAGATATGACATATCAGTGTTATCCAGCACAGGCTTAGAAACTGTTCTCCAAGCAAACTGCAAGACCACATTTGCTTGTTATTGGAGAAACATTTTAGGAATAAGTAAGAACTGGTTTACAGCCGCTATTTAAATGTCACGGGTGTCGAACAAATCTATTAACCACCTCATATTAATCGCTCTTTGAATTACTTATTTTTAATTAAAGCTTGATTATTAAATGATAAAAATCTATTCAGGGCACACTAATAACATGTGACTGTCGGCTGTGCCGGCTCTCAGGAGCTGGTCAGGAGGAAGGCTTTGCCCCATGTAAATGGTCCTATGTCTAACCCAGGAGTTGATCAGCTTCTCCCAGACATGGCACAGTATGGTATCTGTATATAGTGATGAGATATGAGCCACTGGAGGGTCTTAGGGCCCATAATGCTTTTTGGCATCATATTTTTTAGAGTGACTTTGGGATGAAATGCTTCGATCTATCTAACATCTTGCTATGAGAGCAATGACCAGATCCAGGAACAGGGACAGGTGAATGCCCGGTTCTATCCCAGATGCAATGAGTCAGGATGTGGGCTTTTGAAATCTGATGGACTCAGATGTGCGAGGAAGTGCCAGGAGCTGTGTGCACACTTGTGTCAGGGACTTTACCTATTGCTATAAGAAAATGCCTGAGGAAAGAGGCTCAAGGAAGGAAGGTTTCTTTTGACTCATCATTTGAAGGTTCCGTCTATCATGTTCGTGGGGAAGGCACGGTTGCTGGGGCAGGGGGCAACTGGGCACAGCTGGGAAGCAAAGAGAGTTGGACGCCAGTGCTCAGCTCACCTCCTTTTTATTCATTCTGGGACACAAGTCCATGGGAAGGCAAGAACCACATTCAGGATGAGTCTTCTTACTTCAGTTAAAACTCTGTGGGAATGCCTGCATGGACACCCCTAGAGTGTTTGCCCGTGGTGATTCTAAACCCATTCAAGTTGACAGGGGAGCTGAGCCATTGCAGTTTGTTGTTCAGGTTCGGGGTGGTGCAGGCCTGTTGACCATACTCAGAGTCAGGGCTCGTATTTCCTTCCCGTGTCTTGGTTTCAGTTGTCCACCTGTACTCCACTGGAACTCTGACAATTGGGCTTTCCCAGAAGTCCTCTTGTTGCTGGCCTCCATTGACAGCCCAGATGGGAAGCTGATGCAAATGACTTGTGTGTATCTCAAGTCCGTGAACAAAAGAAACTGTCTCAGGTAGATCTGGGACATTCTTTCTTCCTTAAATATCCGTATTGTATTAAGGTTGAGGTTCATTTATCTGGTTTAATATTCTACTCTATAAAAGACCATTTTTATTTTGTGGTTCTCACATTCATGGCCTTTGAAGTTGTCTCCAGTTCCTTATTCTGGTAAACTGTGACATAATCACACCTTCATGGTTCTGCAAGTGCATGTGTTAGAGTTACCCTGGGGAAATCTCTTACTTGCTTGTGGTGTGTTGGGGAGGTGGGTGCTGGATAGTTGATACCTACTGGACTCTCCCACAAAATGCTGAGCCGTGTTCTGAAACACCTCAAAGCAATGTTCCTCCCTTTTTATCACGGTAAAGTTTAACCCTTGGGATTATGAAGCAGTTTAATCTTTCACAATGTGAGACAAGGTCACGTGATAAGTGGCATCTTATTCTTGCATCTTTCTGTGAACTTGTGGACCCTTTGAATTTCTCTTCTTGTGAACTTCACTCGTTTTCCTTCATGTGCCTCGACATTTCCTTGTTCACTTGAAGATAAACTACACATATTTTGAATCATGGTACTTCCTCCTGCATCCTGTATACTTTCTTTCCTGGTATGACATTATAGTCTATTCAATCCACTGAGTTTTTGACACTGGACTTCACGTGGGGACTTTAGCACAATAAAAATGGTTAACCATTTCCTGAATAGTGTGGTCTTATTGTGGTGGACATCTTGTATTAAAAAAAATAAATAAAAATAAATAATTAATTGATAAATAAGCAAGTAAATAAATAAATAGAAACTCTTAACTCCCAAGTCAGAAAACATTCCCTTGTATCAATTTCCTACACTTTTAAGTGTTTTCAAACAGTGGGGAAAACATTTTATTTCTTACATTTACATTTCTCGGTGGGAAAGAAAGAGGCCTACCAAGATGGTTCAGCTGGTAAGGGCATTGGATGCCAAGACTGTGGAGCTGAATTCAATCACCAGAACCCACCTGGTAGGAGAGAGTTGACTTTCTCTAGCTGTCTTCTGACCTCCGCATGCAGGGTGCCCGCACACATACACACACACACCACGCACATTAAACGTTATAAAAGGAGCTGAGTGCTAATTATGTAGTATTTTTGTCTTTGTTATGGATGCCTGGCTTCCCTAAGCCATGCATTAGGTCTTCATTGTGTCTCTGGCTGTATTAATTAGGGGTTTGGTGCTAAGTGCTAAAACAGTCTCTGTTCCTCTCTGACTTCAACACTTCTGTTCCTTTCACACGTCAGCGCGAACAAACTGTCCACTCTCCTCCATAGCTCTCCTCCCTGGGAGGGTAGGACCCCCACCTTACCCCACTTTGAACCCCCATCGCCTTTCTAGTTCATTTTTCACCAGTCAAGGTGAAGACAATGTGACTAATCAGAACATTTTAGTCACTGGATCTGAAAAGGCCACAGACCACTTATTTCACATTCCAGAATTCCATCCGTTCACTTCTAGATAGGAGGAGAGATGGAGGCAGAAGACTCCTGGGTGTGCCAGAGAGAAAGGAGGGGGACTGGGAAATGTCGGCAGGCCTTTCCCACACCTAGTCACTCCTTCAAAGTGACTGGTAGAGATGGACACTGGCATGTCTTGGGTTTGTTGTGTAGCCAAAGATGGCCATGAACTTCTGACCCTTCTTTCTCCAGCTCTCTGGTGCCAGGACTGTGAGTGCACACCACCATGCCTGTTTCTGCCTGTTCGTTCGTGTTTCCAGGGCTGGGTATTGATGGAACCAGTGCGCTTAACTGCTCAGCCAGTGATTCTCAACCTGTGGGTCACGACCCACCTGGGTGGGATGAATGACCCTTTCACAAGACTGGCCTAAGATCTTCAGAAAACACAGATATTTACATCATGATTCATAACAATACCAAAATTACAGTTATGAAATAGCAGCAAATGTAATTTTATGGTTGGGGTCACCACAACGTAAGCAAAGGGTCTCGGCATTAGGAGGATTGAGAATCACTGTCTTAGTGTTTTATAAAGAATATTCTCATAACACCTGGCACTGGAGTTATGCATAGAAAACCTGTTGCCAGGCAAGTGATTGGTACGTTCAGAGGGCTTCCCAATTTATTAATTTGTAACTCTTACAACTCTGCCAGCCTGAGACTATGAATGTACATTTTTAGGATCCAACTAGTCATTCATCAGTCTTTCACACTAGTGTTTTGATTGAAGGAAAGTTGGTTCTAGCTTATCTAAAGAGCCATTTCCCATCCTTCTCTGTGTTCTCTCCAGACATTTCTTCATGAGGACTCTAGAGTCTTGAAGGTCACTATCTCCATTTATTTCCTCACTTAAATGGCATTCTGGAGTTTTCTCTCTCAGTCTAGACTCACAAGAACTACTTGACACTCTCCTTCGAAGTTGTTGCAGAGGACATTTCTGTATTACTCAGCTTTTTACTTAAAAGACTAAGACGGATTGACTCTCCCTTGCACCCTTGCCCTTGTCCTTCTATTTGTGTGTGACTTTTTCTTTCACCCAGTTCTGAAGGTGAAATCTAGCACCACATCTCCTCCCGTCCCTGCTTTTGCTTTTTGGCACATGGCCGTGGCCTCCCTGTATCTCCTGGAGGACATCTGCTGGCTGTGGTTTTTGGTTGCCCACAGGAGTCTTCCATTGTCAGCTGTGAAATCACAGCTCATCACTTCTCGCAGGTGAGGAAGAGCTGGCGATGTTGGGTTTGTTTTAGTATGGTATGCACTGCATGCTATTCAAGACAGAGAGGCCCGATATCCTGGCTAGTCACCTGGAAGGTTCTTCGGGACACAGAGCCATCGGTATGGAGCCAGCAGGGGACTGACAGCTCTACAGCATGAGGGTGAAGCATGCCCGAGGCTGCTCCCAATCACCCCATGACTTCGGGTTTGAACTCATAGATTCTTATTCTGCTTCAGCGTAGGAATCTGTGGCACCTGCTTGGTGCAGTAGCTCCTCTTGTGCCGTGATTGACAACCATCCTGTGCAGCCTAACTGCGTATCCACAAGTAGCTGCAGTCAGTGCAAGGCTTTCTCTCTACGCTTATCTCAGGCCATGCCTATGTGGGCAGATCCTCCTGGTTACTGGGGGATGGGCCATCACAGACGTAAACTCCAAAGGGCTTGCAAATACTCTGCATTGTCTTTCTGATCAGCATAGTTCTTATCAGCACACTCCAGAAATCCCAGACAAGGTGGCATCCTCTGGTTCTAACTGTAAACCTCACGTGTACCTGTGACAGAGCCTAGACTCCGACTTGAGCTCAGTGGTCAAAGTTGAGCACGCGCATTCCATTTTCGTCTCTTATGAATTACATTTCTCATCAGCTGGCTGCTTATTAAAGATGCAGTCTGTCACTGCATGGCTGATACCCGGCTCCATCCCTGTCTCTTCCTCACTTTATCCAGATGTTGTTTACTGACATAGTCTTTTTCAAAATTTGACCTTGACATTCCATTTCTGAAGTCCCTTGGCCATAAACAACCCAAGGAGCTGATGGCCACTAAGTGAGTGACAGAATACAGGGCACCTCTTCAGACTTGATTTAGACTAGCTTGTCTCTCTAGACTAAATGCACCAACTGCTGTTCACCTGGAGGACTGGAAAGATTTCTCTTTGCCTCGATTAATTACCTGCTTTCTATCTGAACAGAGACAAATGAGAAATTGCTGGCCTTGAAGGGAAAGCTTCCCATCCCACGGAACAAGAGGGGATGCATAGTAAGCGTAACAAGACACATCCATGCCCGGAGGGTGGTGGCTACAGCTCTCTCTGGAATAGGTACAGTCTTTCATTGTCGCGTGGTGCTGTTTCCCGAAAGTTGAGAGAGCAAATAGTCCAGAGTGTTTCCACTCTCCACTCCATTGTCTTAATTCTTTTTAAAAAAGATCAGAATCACTAGGTATGGTGGCGCACACTTTTAATCCCAGCACTGGAGAAGCAGAGCAGGAAGATCTCTGTGAGTTTAAGGATGGTTTAGGTTATAAAAGCTCCAGGACAGCCAGCACTACATAGTGAGACCCTATTTCAACACACACACAAATGTCTGAATTAAGCCCAGAAAACCATGAGCCAGTTCACCTGTTCTTGGTCTTCTGTTCTCCACCTTCAGCCCTTGTCATTCACATTGTCCTCTTCCCTTGCTAAGCTCATCCCCAGGCACTAAAGGAGAAAGGGGTCCCTACAGGCTCTGTCCGTGGAGATCTTTAAGACCTCCTGCTCTGTCTCCAATCGCGCAGTCTTTGGAATGTAGACTTTGTTCCTACTGATTAGAAGCTATCATCACCGCCCCCTCCCAAGAGAACAACACCTGACCAAAACACTGGTAGTAAATCAAGCCTGGTCCCTTGGTTAGAAAGCACCAAGTTTAAAAGAGGTCTCCAGTGCATTTCCAAGGGGGTTGCTTTTATCCTCCTGAAGCAAATATCTCTGAAAGCTTTCCAGGCATTCTGCCATGGCCTCCTTTGTGGGCTAGGCTTAGAAACCAGAGAGAGGCTGATCTGGAGGGATAGCGTGGGGTTTGATGGTAGACAGCCCCGAGTCCTCCCCTTCCCCTTACAGTCCTGGGTATGTAGTACCATACATCTCTTTCTGCACTGGGGGACAGGTCCCACCTTTACAAACAACAGGTATCAGTAATCCTGGAAATGCAAAAATGCCTTGCGTCCCTAATGGGTCAGAACATGTGGTTTAGCTAGTCCTAGGTACTGAGTTTAACTTATTCTGATCCCCCTGCCTTTTTTTTTTTTTTTGGAAATTTCATAGCTTTCCAATCATAGACCACCTTTATATCTATAATGAAGGTAAATTGTGGTCCCAAGAACTCAATCACAGACCTTATCACCCATTGTCCTGAATTTGTGCTCCAACAGCAAACCGATGGCTGGCACTTGTCACAGGACCAAGGCTTGTTTTCTTCTTTCTTTTCTCTCCCTTTCTCTATCAGTTTCTCTTCCTGAGCAGAGGAAATGGTTCTCCAGCCCTGAGAGTGAGATGCTTCTGACTCAGATCAGCCCCTTGTCCACTAAGTGACTTTGGGAGCGCTGAGCAATGAGCCGAGTGCTGGCATTTTTGACGGCAGTGCTATAAAAGGGAGTTTTTTGGTTTTTGTTTATTGTTTGCTTTGTTTTGTTTTTCAGGGGAGGCAGAAGGGCTCTGGGAGAGGCAGGATAAGCTTGAAGAGAATCTCCCAGCTCACAGACAGTCTCGATGGGTCCAGAACAGGCTCTTGTTGGCCACATGCCCACATTCATCCCCAACCTATATTCCTCTGTACTCCGTGGAAGCTTTTCAGCAGTTAGAATCAGGTGTCTGTGTACACTGAGGTCAAAAAGGGGAGACAGTTGATAACAAGGCCAAGGCTGAGTTCAAGAGCTTGTAAAGGGAGGACCCCATAAGAATGCCTATGGCCTGTGAGAGTTTCAAGTCATGGCCAAATATATGTTTACAGTTAAATTCAGAGGTGAGGGCAGTGTTTCTCAACCTGTGGGGCGTGACCCCTTTGGAAAGTCAAATGACCCTACCATAGGGGTCACCCAAGACCATCGGAAAGCACAAATATTTACATTATGATTCATAATAATAGTAAAAATCACAGTAATGAAGTAGCAATGAGAATAAGGCTATGGTTGGAGGTCACCATAACATGAGGGACTTTGTCATAGGGTGGCGGCATTGGGGTGAGAAGCACGCTCTAGAGTACTGGGAGATGGTTCAGTGGGTAAAGGATTCAAACATGCAGACTGGAGTTTGGATCTCCAGCACCCAATATAATCCTAGTACTTGGGAGGTGTTGGGGGAGGCTGCTCATTCGTTCCTGGCCACTTAGACCCAAAATAATCACTCAGAAATGATATTATTTGCTATACTGTTTGACCAAGAGCTTAAGCATATTTCTAGCTTACTCTTATATCTTAAACTAACCCATCTCCATCAATCTGTGCATCACCATGAGGTAGTGCTCCACTGGCAAAGTTTCAGCAGGCTCCAGTGGAGGCATCTGTCCCCGGTGGAGCCTGCATGGCTTCTCACTGAGTCTGCCTTCTTTCTTCCAAGATTCAGTTTAGTTTTCCCGCCTATCGCTATTCTGCCAAGCCACTGGCCAAAACAGATTTATTCATTAATCAATAAAAACAACACATAGACAGAAGTACTTCCCACACCAGAGAGGCAGACGTGAGATTCCTGGAGCAAGTCAGCTAGTGCTTTGGCTGAACTGATGATGTGTAGGTTCAACAAGAGACCTTGCCTTAGTATATAAGGTAGAGAATAGTTGAAAAACACAAAGCCAATCTCAACCTTCGTATATACATGTATATGTGTGTGTGTGTGTGTGTATGTCCCACATATACACATGCCCACCTACACACACACAAACACACATAAACACGCACGCAAACACATATACACATATGGGTACACACTACATGCCCATATATACGCCGTAAAAGTAAAACAAAATCTATTTGATAGTCTACTCAAGGTGACAAAATTAACCCCAGAAATCTCAGAATGGTGGTGGTTAACAAAGAAATTAAATGTATATGGTGGAAGATGGAGAAAGATGTTTAGACCAATGGGATCTCTATCAGGGGCTCTCAGGTAACCAGGCCAGGATGGCCTTTATGCCAGTTCTCTGCAGGTCCAGGGAGAGGAACAGCACACTGCAGGGAGGGTGCACACGTTAGCCATCCTCTGCCAATGACACTTAGCTACACAGATAGTTCAAATTATAGGCAGTGTGTCTTTTTGCTTTTGGTAAAATGGAGAGGGCCTGGCAGAAAGCAGGTTGTCTTGGCTGCTTTTCCCTTGCTGGGATACAAGGCCGACAGAAGTACCAGGAAGTGCTGGTTTAGACTGGCTCACAGCTCAACAGTATAGTCCATCATGGCCAGAAGTGTTGGTTTAGTCTGGCTCACAGTTCAAGGGTACAGAACATCATGGCTAGAAGTGTTGGTTTAGTCTGGCTAGCAGTTCAAGGGTACAGAACATCATGGCAGGGAGACGCAGCAGCTGTTGGATTTTATCTGTGGTCAAAAAGTAGAGATCAATGAATGCCTGCCCATTTTCTCCTTCCTTTTTTGTAACAGCCTGGGCTTCCAGCCAAGGGAATGGTGCCACCAACAGTGGCTAAGTTTTCCCATCTCAGTTCATCTATTCACCTAATCTACCAGAGATGTCCAGAGGCGCATATACCAGGTGATTCTGGAAATTGTCAAGTTGATGGTAGTGATAGATCATCTCAGTGGCAGAACAGATTCCTTCAGGGACTTGCAAAACATGCTTTGTGCTTTTCTCATTCATCAGCTTGCCTCTAATGGGAAGCCCACCTTTCGGCCTCCATTTTTCTAAGAAATGGAAAAATAGAGTCTTCTCTGGGAAGACCCAGAAGGGTTGAAAGCTACCCGAGTCTAGAGCTCACATCAACTAACAAAGTCCAGGAAAACCCTTGGTAAAATGCTTGGAGTGTGATGACCTAAGTTGACTTCCCACAGCCCACATGAAAACCGGGTACTGAGGCTCACGATTATAATCCCAAGGAGAGAAAAATAGGAGGGAGAGACAGGGAATCTCTGGAGCTTGCTGACCAGCTATCCTTGCCTGTTGACGACATTCAAGGCCAATGACAGACCCTGTCTAAAGAAAAGATGAAAGATGAATAAAGAATATCACCTCATATGTCCTCTGACCCCAACCTACATACAAGTGCTCCAGCACGTCTGTATCCACACTTATACACACACACACAGACAGACTGACTGACAGAAACATGCTCACACTCAGAGAGACAGTCAGACAGATCCACAGAGAGACAGAGAGACTGACTGACAGACATATACACACACACTCAGAGAGAGAGTGACAGACAGACAGACACATTCATAGAGGGAGAGAGAAAAAGAGAAAAGAAGGAGGAGGAGGGGGAAGAACAGACAGAGGAAGAAGAGGGAAAGGGGAGGAGTAACAGTAGCAGTGATAGCAACACACCTGTCTAACTTTCTGTGTATAACAAGGACCGGTTTCAGTCAATGAGCATGCCCGGCTCTGAGGGCTGATGGAAAAGCAGATTCCAAGAGCAGATGTGAGCTTAGATTCCATCACACAGCGCAGCAGGGTTTTTCTCCTGTATTTCCCTGACTGTCTCATCTGTGAGTTTGATTCCCCCCTCTCTTCCTTGGGAAGCTGGTTCTCCTCAAACATCCCCCAGTGGCACAGAACAAAGAAAGTCCGGTATCAGAGAGGAATGTATGGCCACGTCAGATTCCTAGTTCCTAAAACCAATAGAAAGAAACAAGCAAGTGACAGTCAATGTGGTACCCGAGTGGCTGAGGGCTCAGGATTTCTTTCTCAAAGTACTTCAGCAGCCTCTACCATGTGAGAGCCAAAAGTTATCTCCAAATTACCCTCAGGCAGGAATGTTGGAGGGCAGGGAGGCCTCAAGACCTCTGGAGCCTCTGGTAGCCCTTCCCACCTGGAAGCGCTGAGGAGGGGAGGTCTCATTTATCTTTTGTTCTTATTGCATTTTCAAAATGTGTTCCTGAGGCAGCCAGGACGTTTCCCGAGTATGACTGAGTGGCTCGCTGGGAGGCGGGCGGTGGCAGATGGGCAAGTGAGAAAATGTGATCTATCTGGAGCTCACGCTAGGCAATGCGAACACAGCACCGCTGGAATCCCAGCCCTCTAGGGGGGCTGCTCTCGATTCGCGGCCAGAGAATGGGGACTAGCATTTGGTTTTGGGGAGGGAATGGACAGCGTGTCCAAGAAACTGGGGACTGAGCCTCCGCTGCGGGATGCCCTTGCCTAAATCCCTTCATTTATAGAATCATGAAAAACATATGCGGCTGGTAAAGCCATCCCTATTCGTTGTTAAATGTTACACACATGACCGTATCTGCAGTGACAGTGGTGGAGGAGAGAGTTGGAGTCCCCCACCCCCGCCTGTGTAGTTCCATAGTGTCTATAATTCCATATCTGGGCCAGCCAGACTTAGATACACAAAACCAGATAAGGGAGATAGACAGACAGACAGAAACAAAGCCAGCCTCACCTGAGGACACAGAACTGGTCTGAAACAAGCAGCTATGGTCATTGTTTCCAGAGATGTGGAAAGCGCAGGTCAGAGACAGGCAGCATTTGGACCCCAAAGGAAATAGAAGGGGGCAGGATTCCCACTGAAAGGACCAAGGAGAACTCCGAGGGAAGCTCTGGCTTCTCTTAGGAGTCCTACAGAAGGGTCTCTAAAAAGATGAGGCAACTCTATTCAAATGAGAGGCTGTTGATATCTGGTCTGGAAGGATGGAGTTTAGCTTGCCAAGAGCAGAAAGTTGAAGGTCTCTTGGGCAGGAGACAACACTGCCCCGAAACAGGTCTGGGTCGAGCAGAGGGTGTGGCTCAAGAGAAGGAAGACCAGCCAAGTGGACCAAGCTTCTCATTGTTTTCCACCCTCAATACTCAGTGTCTTGGCAACTGGAATAAGGTGTGGGTCCCTTCATTGTTTGTTGGGGCCTAATGTTGTGGAGTCCACTTGGCGTCTCACTCTTGCAGTAGCCTAAGATGACCTTGAACCCCTGACTGCTTGGCTCCCATTACACAGTGCTGTGATGACACTCAGACATCATGCTGCCTGGCTCCAGATTTGGAACGTAACCTAACATATTCTATAGGCAATTGATTGAAATTCAGATTTTGAGTAACCTTTCAAGCCATTTCAAGATCCTACACAAACCCAGAACAGCACAAGCAAGACTTGGATATTCATTAATCCATTTTAAAATTAAAGCAATGCGAGGGGTGCACCCACACACTGAGACAATGGGGATGTTATATCGGGAACTCACCAAGGCCAGCTGGCCTGGGTCTGAAAAAACATGGGATAAAACCGGACTCGCTGAACATAGCAGATAATGAGGACTACTGAGAAGTCAAGAACAATGGCACTGGGTTTTGATCCTACTGCACCTACTGGCTTTGTGGGAGCCTAGGCAGTTTGGATGCTCACCTAACTAGACCTGGAAGGAGGTGGGTGGTCCTTGGACTTCCCACAGGGCAGGGAACCCTGATTGCTCTTTGGGCTGATGAGGGAGGGGGACTTGATTGGGGGAGGGGGAGGGAAATGGGAGGCGATGGCGGGGAGGAGGCAGAAATCTTTAATAAATAAATAAAATTTAAAAAAGAAAACCATAACCAAAAAAATAAATAAATAAAATGCAAGAGACCTGGTTAAAAAAATTAAATTAAATTAAATTAAAGCAATGATGCTTTCTGTAGTGTTTGTCTAAGTTGGTTTTTTGTCTTTTGTTTTTTTTTGTTGTTGTTGACATATTTATGTTCTAATCAAGTTGATCCCACAGCCCACCACCTCTCATCAGCACATAAACTACTCCTGGATTTCTAGAATATATGCCAAAGTTTACCCCAGTATTTAGAAGCACAGTTTCTCTCAGAACATTTTCATAGCCCAGCCACTGTTTGAAAATTCAATTTCCATTTTTTTTCCAGCTTAGTCAAGGCTCAAGTCTTTCTTCTTCCTTGAAGTAAGAATTTTCCCGTTAGACATCAGAGTACCTGATGATCAAAACAAATAATAATAATAATAAAACCCTACTTGGCCTGGTGGTACAGGCCTGCAACTGCAGCTCTCTAGGAGTCTGAGGTAGAAGGGTCATAGTTGAAGGCCTGCCTCAGCTGCAGAGAAAACCAGAGAGGAGAGTTAGAAGATCCCATACGAAGGACAGGCAAGGGCCCTTTCTGCTTCTTCATTCTTGAACAAGGTCCTCTTTCCTTTTGACTCTCAGACTCTGGGGCCAGCAAAGAATCAGATGTCAGTAACAGGGAAAAAATAGGGTCCCTGGGCAGTGTCTTGCCCTGCTGCTCACGGTTGTGAACTTGAGTAGGTATTTCTGTCTGGTGCTAAAGACTGGACTCAGGTGTCTGTCCAAGTTCACAGCTGTAGACAGCAGGGAGAGGGATTGTTCCTTTGTTCTGAAGTTGCATCCCCACACCTTCTCTGGGAGCAGGAAGGACTAGAGACACACTCCTCATTTTAGCCTAATGCCTGAAGCTGAACTTGGAGACAAGGCTCCTCCTCTCTGATTTGTGGGAAGAGACCATCATTGATTCTGTCCCTGCTACTTCCAGTCTCTCTGAAGGCTTAGCTCACACAAAATGCTGAAAGCTCTGACCACAGACCTGCAGCTCCCCCAGACCTGGTCCGGTGCCCAGTTCCTGTAGGACGAGTAATCCAGGAGCAATTAATAATGAAAATGGCTGATTTATAACCAGACCCATCCCAGAGGAGAGAGACTGTGTGTGGAAGGATTGGGTCATAGCAATTCTGCTCATCAATAATATAACAAGCTCCACTGACTCATGGGCGACATGGACGGGCTCTTCAGAGAGCCAGCAAAGCCACCACAGCCCACGGGAGCATAGGTCACCTATCAGGACAACCTTCCACCTGTGCTCATCAGTTTCTTCCTCCTACCAGATCACCAGGCTTCCTCCTGGCTCAACTCAGCTCAGGGAACCCCTCCTCCCTGCCTCAGCCTCTTCCTCCTTCCTCCTACCACTTCTCTTTCCCTTTCACTGCCCCACCCTCTCCTTTCCCCTTCCTTAGATCTGCTTTGAGCTGCTTTTTTGCCTTTCTCTGATTCTATGTCTCTCCTCCCTACTTCTCAGCTTTCCTTTCTTGTCTTGAGTTCATTTTGTGACATTATCACAGGGAACCTGAGGCTGGATGCTTTATGAAGAACAGGGACTTAGCCTCACAATTCCAGAAGCCATAAACTCCAAGATGGGAGTGTGCAAGCAGCTGGTCTGGTGAGGTTTTCTTGGTGCATCCCCACGGCAGAGGGCAGGACAAATCAGCACACTGTCCCAAGTGATTCTAAGGAAATGACTTTCAGAGCTTGGTCGCCCACTGCAAGTCCTTCTGTGAATACTACCTACCACACTGGGAACATGCAAATATCTATGATGATTATATTGCAATATGACTTCCTGAAGAAGTAAAAAAAAAAAGTAAACCAAAGCCCTGTCCTCCACCTTCCTCCCAAGAGTAGTCTCTGTTGCCCAGTCGAATTGCAGGCAGAGTCAAGTCTTAGAATAATGAAGGTAAGGCTCCTAGAGCTCAGATGGGCATATGGTCAATCAGGATACTGCACAAGTCCAGGTCCTAGTCAGGTAGATAGAGCCAGAGCCTGTGATGCTGAACTTCTCACAAGCCACTGGATGATGCAGATACTGTGGGGTCTGGGTACCACACTCTGTGAGTAGCAAGGCTTTGCCAACATGTCTGTTTCAAGGCCACTCATGGGAGCAGGACTTGAGACTCTGTCTGGGAAGGGAGACTGTTGCCTGGGGACTCTGAAGTGGCAACCGAATGTGAAGCTGGCTATTCACAGGGCCCCAATTAGAAAGCAAACGCCTCTCTCTGCTTTTGACACCAAACACCCCATGATGACCTTTTATTTTCACATCTATTTCTTGGGGTCTAGACACCCCGGTTTTCTCGCTGGAAGCAAGGTTATAGTTACAGCCTAGAATTTCTGTGGTTCTGGGATTGACACATATAGTCTTCAGAAATGGGCTCCCCTCCCTCTTCAGTTTTGCTGTGTTTTAAATGACTGAGATTTTTCTCTCAGGGGATGATGAAAATGAACTGTGATCAAAGTACCTAGCTCTGAGCTGGTACTCGGCAGCCACCTCCCCTCAGCCCTTCCCATGCTAAGAATGGTAACAGCAGATGGTCTACTGGCTCCTCTTAGTGTGAAGTGTGGGAAAGCAAGGTGGAAGATGGACAGGCCGTCCATCCCTCTTGCTTCTCGCTGTCCCTTCCTTCTCCTGTGAGTCACAGCACATGTCTTAGTGATTGTGATTACTGTCAGTTTAATGCAACCTAGAGTTATTGAGAAGAAGGAAACTTATTGGAATAATTGTTTTAATCAGATTGCCATATGAAGCATCTTTATGGACACTGTCTTGATTGCTGAATGAGGTAGGAGGGCACAGCCCAGTGTGGGTGGCACCGCCCTAGGCAGGTGGGCCTGGGCTGTATAAGAAGCACAAGCCCGTGAGGGAGTCAGGAAGCAGTATTCCTCAGTGACTCCCACCTGAGTTCCTGCCCTGACTTCCCTCAGTGCTCAGTGATGAACTGTGGCCCTTGAGTACAAGCACGTGCCCACACTGCTCATTACGTTGGAGAAGACGAGGCGGCCTCCACTTTATTTTTGGGCCCAGCTTTGTATGTCCTGTGGATTCTGAGTGTGAAGTCCCCAGGGTCTCTTCAACACAAGGCAGCCAATGGGAGCCCTGGTTCTGTTTCCTGGGGAAGAACGTTTCTTCACCAGCCCGAGAACTGGTGTGAGGGTTGGAAGGAAGGTGCTGAAGAATTCCATGGAGGAACAGGCAGAGGAGGTGGGCTCGGTTCTGGGCTGGGGGTGACATAGTGAAGTCATTCCTCTGGCAGTCCCCATTATCCCCTTGGAAAATATGACAGCTCTTACTCCTGCAGCCCAGGACAGGACTGCCGGGTCCTTTGTCTCACATGGCCATGGCAAGGTCCAGCAGAGGAGACTCTCAAGGTAGACTCACTCAGTTCCTCCCTGCATGTCGCTCCACGCGACCATGCAGACCGTTCCTCTCACTCTGTGATCTGGCTTCTCTTGGTCCATTTTTCATATTTCCTGAGCTTGGTAAGGCCAGGGTGGACAGAATGCCATTGTGTGTGAGTCCACATCCTTTTTGTTTTGTTTGCTTCCTGGATCCAATTTTGTCACATGCACCACGGGCTGAATACATTTACATGCTGATTTCAGAAAACAGAAAAGGTAAAACATTCACTTAAATTTAATTACAGACTGAGAGTATGATTAAAACAGAGGGTTTTAGTAAATGTGTTGGGCATTATTTTTATAATTTCTTTTTTTTTTATTAGAGAAAAATCAACAATACATTTCACTAGCTTTTTTTTCTTTTCCTGGGCATCTTCTTTCCATGTGGGCTTGTCATTTTTTGACTCCTTTCTTAATTCTCCTTCTGCTTTTCTTTCTTGTTTTCTCAAAGGATTCTCTGGATTGCAGCCAGTGATGGCTTCCGGCCAAGGTGCCCACAGTGAAACGTGAAGCAAAAATGGGTGGCTTCTCTGCTGTCCGCATACAGTCTGTCCACAGTCTGACTGAAGGCAGAGGGAGGGCGGACGCTCTGCAGTCCAGATTTGACGGGAGAGAAATGCCATCTTAGGGTAGGAAAGTCAAGGTCAGCAGAGACATGGGAAGGCACAAGCCTGCTTAGTTTTTTTTTAAGATTTATTTTTGTAATATTTATTCTTAATTATGTATCTGTGTGTGTGAGGCCATACATACATGAGTGGTACCAGGTCTCCTAGAGTTACAGGTGGTTGTGAGCCACCTGATGTAGGTGCTGGGAACCGAACTCAGATCCCCATCAAGAGTAAGCACTCTTATCCTTTGAGTCATTCTCAAGTCCCTTATTAGCTACTCTGGGGACCATGTTGTTGTCTTCACCTCTGAGTGTGAGTCTTCTGTGGGATGCTCTTCTGTGGTTGGTACAGAAGGCACGGGGGGTCATCATGAGAGCTGACACTTGAGAACCAGGCAGTCAGGAAAAGGGAGTCTGGCAGTTTGAGGACAACACGACCAGTGCCTTTGCACATACTGACTGTTCCATACCTCTCTCCTGAGGGAAGGACGCAGAGCACAAAACCTGATGTGGCTCTATGAGTTGCCTGCTGCTGTCACAACACGAGGGAACTTGGGGCTTCACCCCATCCAGAGCGGGTTGAAAGCCTGAAACTCTGTAATCAAGATTTTGATGCTAAACCCTGCTTCCAAGCTACAGGTGGCCATCTCAAACATGCTTCTTGCCTTTTCCAACTTCCGAGGCCACCCTCACTCCTTGGCTAGTGGTTCTATTAACAGCACATCCTCACATCCCCTGCCTGCTCTCTCTCCACCACCACAAGATGGATCTTTCCTCTGACCCCACCGCTGCTGTTAAAGAAACTTCCCTCAGGCCCATTTGGATAATCAACCTCCCTTCATTGAGATTTATAACTTAACCATATCTGGTATGATCTTTCTGCCAGTCAGTGTCATGTACACAGGTTCTAAAAACACTTGTTGCCTCACCTATAGTCCCAATGGTGGTTCTTATCTGTCCTCAAAATACAGGACGTGAGATAATCACATGGCCGGACCAGACACATCTATCTGGTCCAGTTAAGCATTCTCACTGTGCACAGCAGAGTGAAGCTATGGCTTCTCAGGGTCATGTCCCACCCCTAAGGTCTGAACTGCAGCTCAGTGTATAGAAACAGAGCATACAAGGACCTAGGAAACAGGCATTGATTCCACCCTGACCTCCATGACTCACAGTAAGCTATATAAGCAGGATGGCCAAACTCACCCCATCTTCTTTGGCTTCTTCCAGATTTCACTTTTCTGTCATTCATTTTGCCTCCTTTGTTTTCTCCAACAAGAATTCCTATTTCCCTGATGCTCACCAATACCAGCCTGTGAGATTGATAGACACAGTCTAATATAAGCACATAGAGAGACCTCAGCAACAAGAGTAAGGATGGCCTGAGACCTACATCCTAACTATCAGAGCATCTGGAGACGATGACAGGGAGGCAGAGAAAAATCGCCATTGTGGTGATCTCCAGGTTAGTTTCTCCCATACGCTTCTCCCTCTTCTTACTTAAGTGCTTATGTCAACAGTTCCTACAGAAAAGGTTGAAGGTAGTAAGTAGTAAACCCTGCAACCAAAGCACTCAGGAGGCTGAAACAGGAGAATCATCACAAATTTATAGCAAGTCCTTGTCTTAAAAATCAAACAGGGCTAGATGTATATAGCTCATTTGTTAGAGGCCTGCATATCATGCAGACGGTTCTGAGTTCCATCTCTGGCACCACATAACACTAAGCATGGCTCACACCTGTCTTCACAGCACTTAGGAGGGTGGTGTGAGGATCAGAAGTCCAAGGTCATCCACATTTACCAAGAGAAGACAGAGCCAGATTGGGTGACATCCGATCCTGTCTCAAAAACAAAAACAGAAAAACAAACAAACAAAAAAAACACAACAAGTAAATAAAAAATTGAAACAAAAACCAACAGCAACCAAAGAATCCCCCCCCCCAAAAAAAAACAAAAACAAGAAAAAAACCAAAGGATGAAAAATGAAATATCAATTTCGACAGAGAGGGAATTTTAGCAGATGTTTTTATGAAGCCTCAAAATGCAGTTGAGAGGAAGGCATGTCTTTTGTGGGGGATGTTCATATCTTAATGCTGTCTAAAGAAAAGAATGAAGGATCGAGGGACACTTGTGGAAACCCATTCATTTCATGTCTTTAGATAAAGCTTTTTTCCTAAAAGAAACAAATTAATAAATTATCAATTCAGAGAGAGATAATGAAACTAGGGTTTAAAACGAGCAGCCTCTAGTCTTAAAGGAGAGAGTGGTTTAGGCTGTGGGTGCTGAGGAATTGAGTGTGTTGTTTCCTATCTACACTCTGTATTATGCGATGCAATAACCTTTGCTTGGTGCAGTTATTAAAACTTCATGCTTTGGACATGCTTTTGTACAACTGAGTAAACAAAAGAATATTATTTAGTATGCTCCCCAGAGGAAAAGTCTAATATCTCTTCATCATTAGGGGTGCAGGGTTGTGTGACTGAGATGATTGTCTTGTCTCAGTCTCTGTCTGAGCAGGACGGCTACAGGTAATCTCCATCTGAGCAGGCTGGCTACAGGTCTTTCCGCCATTGTCCATGAAAACTAGACCAGGACAGAAGCTAGAAGCTGAGGCAGCTTTTTCTGCCAGCTTGAATTTGTGGTGAAAGACATCAGAAGTAGCTTTGTGACATCCTACTATCTGCCGTCTTGGCTCGCTGACCTGTCCTCAGAGTGAGTGAGACAGAACAGGAAGTTCTATTGGAGGACAAGAAAGGATAGGATGGGAGACATTGGTTTGCTCAGGGCTGTGACCGGCTCTGGAAAAACAAACCATGAAATGTAAACAGAGGGGGTAAGGCAGAAATGTAAGAAACTAAAGAGTCTGACCTCTGGGGCCAGGACCTGGCATTTAGTAAAGGAGATCCGTACAAGGATATAGAAGCAGTGGGGATTGCAATGAGTTTGAGGGTAACTTGGAATACATAGTGTGTACCAGGCTACATGGGCCTATCTATGTACTTGGACCCTGTCTCAGGGGGTAAAAGATGTTTCATAAATACTCTACACGTGCTGGTTAGTTTATCTCAACTTGACACAAACCTGGGAAGAAAAATATCTCAGTTGAAGAGTTGCCTCCACCAGGTTGACCTAAGAGTATGTCCATGAAGTGTTCTTTAGTTGCTGATTGTTGAAGAAGGGCCCAGCCTACCGTGGGCAGGTCAAATCTGAGGCAGATGGGCCCGAGCTATATAAGAAAGGGAGCTGAGCACACCACAGAAAGCAAGTCAGTAAGCTGAATTCTCTGCTTGCTTTCTTATTCAGTTCCTCCCTCTAGATTCCTGTCCTGGCTTCCACTGATGACAGACTACAACCTGTAAACTAAACTAACCCGTTTCCTTTCCAAGTTGTTTCTGGTCATGGTGTTTATCCTAACAACAGGAAAGCTAACTGGAACACCATGCACGCCATTTTTTCCCTCCTCTGTGTTGTGTGTTTTCCTAAGAGATGTGCACAAATATCATTTCACCACTAGAGAGGGTACAGACGCCGACTCAAAGAGAGGACTCCATCCAAGTCCAGTTTTGACTACCAGTGGGATTACTGGGGGTAAGTTAGAGCAGAATGTGACTCACAGGCACCTGCATCTCTGTAAAGCCCAATCTCCTCTCTCCAGCAGTAAGAATTGTTGCTGCTCATCACCTCTTGAATCTTGTAACTTTCAGGAGCTTCCTGAGCCTTGTGAATTTTCTTCCTTCCTGGGCACTATACGTTCTATCTTGTCCTTTAGCTTTAAAAGTCTCCCTTC
Source organism: Neodon shergylaensis (assembly GCA_025134845.1). Lineage (NCBI taxonomy): Eukaryota > Metazoa > Chordata > Mammalia > Rodentia > Cricetidae > Neodon > Neodon shergylaensis. Next base: position 2,083,878 of record JABTXL010000483.1, on the reverse strand, counting down.
TCCCTCTAAAGTTACACAGACTGCATCATGAAGCCCTTTTCTGACTTTGGTAGCTTGTCCCTTGTGGGTTGTGCAAGCTTTGGGAACTCAGAAGTTGTCTTGGGGTCTCTCCAATATGGTGGATATAAGTTAAGGCCCACAGCGATAAACAGATGAAAGAGAAGACCTTGCCCCTCATCAGATTACATTGTCTGAAATCTGACTTGAACCAGGTGATAAATACTAGCTACGAGTAGACACCCCACTGTGCGCATAAAATTTATTTCTCTAAACAGGCTCGGGAGCACATTGCAAACTCTACAAGTCAATGAGACAGTTCATTAGAAACACTAATAGAGTCTAGGACATTTTCAGAACGATGCGCTGAGCTGACCATTTAGACCTTAATTAAACACCCAAGTTCTCAGCCAAGATCAAAGCTTCAAAATGTCAATTGCTCATGATTGATCTGAAACAATTCGGTCAATGATAAAGGCATTCATTTAATCTCCAACATGTATAATCTATATCTTTCATAGTTTTGGTCCTTCAAAGGAGAGGAATATCCAATATCTTTAACAAAATATACATCTTTAAAGGATTCACTTCCAGCCCTTGTTAGGCCTGAGTCTGCCCCCCCCCCCCACACCCTCAGCTTCTGTCTGTTCATACATGTGGAGTGTAATCTCAGATCCACTCCGTAGCAGGAGTGCTCGCTTCCATTGTTCATGTGCCCCCCTCCAGACTCTCCCAGTGTTCTTTCTCTCGTGGAGTAAGTCCTTATTCCATCAGCCTTTGGTCTTTTCTTAAAGTTCCTTCTTTAATAAGGGAAAAGAGTTGACAAGAGTCCCTGAGCATGGGGAAAGACACCACTTTGTAAGGCAGTAGACCTTGCCACACCTCCTCTGACTCCTTCCTTCCTCACTTTGTCACACCTCCTCCGACTCCTTCCTTCCTCTCTCTAAGGCGGTGTGCCCTCTACAAGAAAGCCAGGTTAGCTCACACAGAGGAGGCTCCATACTTGACTTTTGTGGCATTTCTTCCTTGGAAGAATCTGCCCAAGAGCCTGCTAATTCCAGCCATGCCCTAGACAAACCTTTCACAACCGGATCTTTGTTGTGCCTTCCTTGACACAGGACTGAGGTACAGACACTATCTTTCTTGCTCATCAAGGAGAACATCTCAAACACACCCCTAATGACTTGCCATCATACTGGGATGGCAGTGGTTGGGTCTTGTCAGAAGATCTTTTTGTTTTCTAAAATAATGCATATTTACTTACTTTCAATGGAGAACTGCCCTAAGTAGAAATTCTAGGGAACATATTAAACATACAGAGCTAAAGTTTCCATTTTAATCTATGGAGAAATCATATGACCTTAAGTTAATAAAGGCTGACTGTGTAAAAGTCCTGTGTTACATTTTAATAGTGGGTATTTAATTTACACATATAAATGCACATCAGAGGATCTTAACTGCTATCAGTTTCCAACTGTGAACAATGACTGTCACCTCCAAGGCTTTGGTCTCCTTATCTCTAACTTGAGAAGTCACACATATGTCAGGTCTAGTTCCTGGCTGACTTCAGAGGAATTTCTGAGAAACCTCAAAAGATGATGTGTGTGAAAAGTACTTGCCATCCAAAAGGCCATGGGTCACAAAGCCGATGGAAACATGCTTCTACAATCTAGTCACTCTCTAGTTTTGTTAGAAAGTTACTCTCCCATGCATGCATCCCACCCCTTTACCCGTCAGACACACGCGCACACCTTCAGGGTGTGCTGGCAACTTCTTCCTTTTCTTGTCTAGCCTCATCTCCCATATTCCAACTTCCCACAAGAAGCATGCCTGCCGCTTCTTGGCACCAGGGAATCTTGATGGGATAGCCCCTTAAGCATATCTTGGACCTCAGTAGACTTTGCCACATGTCATTTTTGTATGTGTGTGTGCATGCATGTGCAAGTGTTCATCTGTACATGGAGCCTACAAGTCAACCTTGAGTCCCGTTCCTCAGGTATCAGGTACCTTTATTTCTGCGGCCCGAGTTAGCAAAGCCTAGCTGCTGTTTAGTCTGCACCACACACAGAACGACATGTGAACTCAAGTTCACACATGCCCTCAGACAGTTTGGTCCTGTCTTGATGAGGAAGTATCCCTCATAGGCTTCTCTGTTTAAACATTTGGTCCCCAGTGGATGGTGCTCTCTGTAACACAGCCTTGATATAGGAAGTATGTTATTCGGGGCAGGCTTTGAGACCAAAAGGCCTTTCCTACCTGTAGTATGTTCTCTCTGCTTCATGCTTGTGATTCAAAACATGAGCTCTCTGCTTCCTGTTCCTGCCACCAACGCCACTGTCTCCCAACCATAGTGGACTCTTTTCCCTCAGAAACCCTAAACCCAAATGAATCCTTCCTTCCATAAGTGGCCTTGTTCATTGTGTTTCGTTACGGCCGTTGACATGTGACTATCATAGCCAGAGTTTAAATGCCCAGAATTTCTTATTTTTATAATTTATATTGGTTCTTTGTTAAAACTCTGGCTCTTGCAGAATTTATAGCTGTCTTTGTTTTCAAACGCCAGTTTTTCAACGTAAATACTTCTTATTTGCTGTTTCTCAGATTGTTTTCTTAACTCGGCTTCTTTGATCAGTCATCGGTCCCGTGACAAAGATGTCACTTCCCAGCAACACCAAATTAATTAGTCATATTCTTGACCTCCCACTGCATGGGCCCGACTCTCTCCTCGCAGGGATCACACCACTGGCGGCATAATTACTAGAAGTTTAAGATTTTTTTCCTAAAGACATGTTTAACCTTTAGCCCTTCCCGCTGTTTCAAGCTTGCCTCTATCCTTGGAGAAACATCTAGGCAACACTACAATGTCTGCGTCCCATGTTCATTCATATTTTAACTAATTTAATGAATAAGACACTGGATTTTGTTTTTTTTTCCTCCCTATTCGGTCTCCATTTCTGTTTCTCTCTGATGTCTCCGATGTTGTTTTTCCTTCATTTTAAGCAATTCCCTATAGTCATTTGTAGGTGCCTAGCTTCAAATAATTTATTTCTTTACTTACATTTATCTGAGATGTATCCATTTTCCCTTTTATGCCGATGAGGGTTTTTGTCAGGCAGAGCAGTTTCGGCCAGGTGTGGTGGCACACACCTCTGGTCCCGGGCCTTAGGATGCAGAAGCAGGAGCACAGAGCCTGGGTCAGATGGCAGAAGTTTAATGTCTGTGGCAGCGAGGCTGCTGCCTGAGCTTTGTGGGATTCCTGTCTCAAAACAAAACAGACAACAGCAACAAAAATGGAGATCGACGTTTAGGTAGCAAATCCTTTTCTTTCAATTAAAGAAAGTTTAGTGCCGCCATCAATCTTCTGTAGCTTCAGATGAAAATGAAATCCATTATTTGTTGGAAATGTTCTTCCTTGGTACATAATTTTTTTCTTGACGATATCTTGCAAAATAATTAAAAACTTCTCTTCTGTCTTTAGCAGTTTTAGGAGTATATTTCTGTGCCCAGCTTTCTTTCTGTTTGCCATGCTAGGGGTTTCCCAAATTTCCTGAACCCACAAAGTCAAGATCTTTAGGGAGGCAGACCAATTATTTTTCCACTTATACCCTGCCCCCACCCTGCCCTAAGTGGAACAGCTATATCATGCTCTTCCTCCCAGGATTTAGTACTCATTGGTGAACAGGGGTGGAGGTTGTGGGGAAACTGTGAGAGCCAGGAGTGATGAATGACTGCAGGAAAAATGTCCTTGGGACACAACAGGACAGCTGCATAAATGAGCTCATAGTGGCTGTGACCACAGTACAAGCCCTGCGAAAGCTCAACCCAGACGGAGATCCCATCTTGGAGGGGGAAGAGGGGTGGGAATCTCATCCCTAGTCCAGGAGCCATAAGCCGCTGATGGGTGCTGGGAGAGAGAGAAACGCAGTTTTATTTAAGAGTTTTTCCCTTGGTAGACTAACCATGCTCCAGTGAAAGGTCATACAACTGTGAATATATGCACAGCACAAGCTGGACTTGATGGGTGGAAGAGTAACAAGAGAACATAAAGTTAGGTGGCTAGGGGAAGGCGGGGCTGGTTAGGGGAAGGCGGGGATGGTTAGGGGATGGCAGGGCTGAAGGAGCTATGGGTTGGCTGGTCATGGTCAAAGTATATAGTACAAAATTCTCAGAGAACTAATAACAGAAAGAAAAAGGTTATTTTTTCTTACCCGCTCTTAACATTTACTTCTCTTGAATTACAAAAACATGAAGGTAAATTTGTAAAGTCTTCCCCCCAGAATCCTCGAGTCTCTTCTCTCTTCAGAGATTTCTCATCATCTGTGTCCAAGCACAGACTCTGTCCTGTTTCTCTCCCTTTTCCTCGTGAGTTCATTCAGAGAATTATTTTTACTTTCGAGAGTAAATGCGTTAACCCCAGACCTCCCACAAACACAAGTTTCAAGCACACGGCACTCCTTCCTTTGCTGAGAAGATTTCACTGCATCCAAACTCATCCCAGAAAGTGGGCGAGGCGTTCCTCCACTCTTTCCATTCTGTCTGGAATTTCCTTAGTGCTGGACCTCAGAAACGTCTTCTCCTTTCATTTGTCAATAAGCAAGGTTCCTTCTGCATTTTAGCTTCCTACACTTGAATTGATTCTACAGAACTGGGGCAGCTTCTTCTAGGGTGTCATTCATGGAACAAACTTGGGGCTGCTTTTAGGACAGAGGGGTCCCACGTTAGCATGAGCATGTCTGTGTCTGCATCCATGTCCATGTGTGTATGTCTGTCCATCTGTCCGTCCATCCGTGTGTGTCTGTCTGTCTGTTCATCCATCTGTGTCTGTCTGTCTGTCTGTCCATCCATCCATGTGTGTGTGTGTGTGTGTGTGTTTGTCTGTTCATCCATCTGTGTCTGTCTGTCTGTCCGTCCATCCGTGTGTGTGTGTGTGTGTGTGTCCAGGGATTCCCTCCACACCCAAATAGCATTCCCTTTGTGAAAGCTTCTGATGCTCTGAGTCACATCTGTGGCAGGCGGGGGTCCAGTCTGGTGCTGAAGTTGCCAATGGAAGACATCTGGAAGAGTGGAAAGCAGAACGTTCCCACGGGCTCACCAGCATTAAGGGGGCTGATTTTCTCCGTGCTATGACTGAAATAACTGGACAGACCCAGCCTTGGGGCTTTCTTTTCCATGCCCACAGACTTGAGGCATTTCACCTAGTCTTGCCTCACAGCAGAGAGAAAGCCAGTGAGGGCAGCAGCCCCTCGTGCCCCCCACAGGTAGCACTCTTGGAGCAGAGAGGAATTGGAGCTTTTGTTTCTGTTTATGGTGTTCCTGTCATTATGTAGCTTTCAGAAGTCTCCAGTGGGTTCATTTTGCATTCCATTCAAAGATTTTATTCAGAATTAGATGGCTGTCCACAAACCCCATCTAGCTAACAATGGAGTTTCATTTTTACATTTTATGTTGAAAAATTGGTTTGGAAAGTTCTGGTTTAATTTTGCTTTTGAAAATATAAAGTGTTTATACATCTCCCAGGGTAGAGGGAACTATAGCACAGGATCGTCAAGGGGAGGTTGTTTCTGTCTCAAATTCACAGCTCGAAGCCCTCACGCCTTGCCTGGTACCTGGGATCATGATTGTAGCTGAAAATGGGCCTTGGAAGTCCGGCTAAATCCACATGAATAACTCAAAGTGGGGCCAGTTGAGCAAGCTATACCCTAATCTGCATGGTATGCATACTGTCCCTATAGAAAATGTATGCTGGGTAGGGGGGATGCTGAAAAAAACCATGAGGAGACAGCAAAGCCACCTCCAAGTCAAGGGGAGAGGCCACAGGAAGCTTTGTCAAATGCCCTGGCCTCCTGGTTGCTGCAGGTCTGTCGTGGAGACCCCAGCAAACCACCAGCTGGAGAGCTAACCCTACCTAGTCACTTCCAGCTCTGCTGCCCAGCCTTCCTTTGTTCAGGAGGCGTTGTTTATTTTTCTGTGAGATTCCCCTTTAAGTTGGTACGTCTGCATCTATTTTTATAGATAAAGAAGTTATTACAGGTGTTGGGGGAGGGAGTTGCCTGCTGTTAGAGATTAGATGTTAGTGTGGCCCCTTAAGATTCAAATGCTGAAATCTTTACCCTCCCAGGCCTATCAGGAAGGAGGGGTCCAGTGGGAGAGGAAGATGATAAGAGGATATTGGAGGAGGAAATGTGATCAACACACACACACACACTGAATCATGAAAAGAAAACTAAAGAGAAATTCGATCCACACTTGGATGGCAACAGCTATTCAACGAGAGTATCTTCGCCCTTCTGTCGTATGTGGGAAGAGACTGACCAGGCTCAGCTGTCCGTGCGTCAGCTAAGTGTTCCACCAGACACCCAAGCACCTGCTCCTGGGCTTCCCAGCCCCTGAACTGTGAGGAATTCATCCCCACTGTCCAGCCACCTGCTGGGCTGTGTTTATCTGCTCTAGCTGTCTGACCAGGTGAAGGCAGCTGCCTTGCAGCTCAGCTACATTGTCCCCAAACTTCCTGTTGCCTTATGAGCTGTTAAACTTGAACACGTACCCAGAGCAGGTGACACACAGGCCTGAGGTTCCCCAGGCTCCCATTAGGGCCTCAGCTCAGAGGCTTGGAGAGTAATGGGAAAGATGTCATTTTATGCACCAATCTTATTTTTTTTTAAACTATTGTTCATGCTTCATGCAGTCTGGGCGGCACAGATCCCTTCCTGTAAAATTTTGACAAACTCCAAGCACCATTCAGAAGCCTGAAGGACTCTCAGTGGGACCTTGTTATTTCCAACGTTAGCATAAAGCCGTTTTACACAATACAATGCAACTTGATTTTGTATGGAGCCTCATTCAAGCTGGGACCCCAACGGAAGCTCACGCATCCTATTTTTAATCATCTTTTGAGTGATTTAATTTCAAACACACAACCACTTTCGCCTAATGCAGCCTGCTCTCGGATCAAGGCTCCTCCTTGATGACTGAGGAAGAGGGTGACAAGGGTTTTATTCCGACTCTGACTCAATAGACCACCTTGTGCCACTGATGAGGGGGTATGAGTGCCACCCAGGGGAGTGTGAGTGATAGGTGACACGGGATTTTCCATTTTCCCCCTGAATGAAGTACTTATGTGCTAAAAATCATAGTATTGAATAACAACAAAAACTATCAAAATGCCTCCACTCCCCCCTCCCTTTCCTTGACAACAAAAATTATTTACCCGCTGAGGAAAGAAGGGAAGCTTGGTAAAGGAGACAGCAAGGAGCTGAGATTCTTGGGGCCTAGCTCCAGGTTCTGGGGCACACTGGACACCTCTGTGGACTTAAGCAAGCCACTCCCTGTGGCTGGGGTTTGTCCCCAGACTCTGGAGAAGCCAAAAGTCCACCCAGACAGATCTTGCTTTTCTTCTATTCATTAATACAAACATATTCCTGCAAGGCCCCTTCTTAGGGCTGTGATTTGCGTGCTTAACACCTTTAGAACTGCAAGCCTGGAATCTCAATTATGCTTTATCCACAGGGTAAGGTGGTCATTATTGGATTTGGCCTTTCCAGGGTTATCTAGAGCTTAGAGGCCTTGTCCAAGTTCCTAGTAACAGGAACAGAAGGTACATTTGGGAAGTAGCTTCACCCATGTTCATCCTTCTTGGTTTGGGAAACACCCAGGGAGAACAATCTGTTTGAACTGGTCTGTCAGGAGACCGAACTTGCAACTAGAAATCCTGACAGTCGGATTGTCCTTAGACCCGGCGTGGGCACCGGGATCCAGAAGGAAGTTTCTGACCTTGTTTAGCAAAGACTGAGTGAACAATGGGAAGGTGGCTCACAATGGGAGGGAGGCTGTTCTCTCCTGCTCATCCCACTGTTAATGTGAAGGGAAGAGTTTGGAACTGAGAAGCATCATAGGCAGTCTGTGACCCTGGCTGTGTCTGGTTATAATCACTCTTCACCCTACCCAGCCTTACAATCCAAGGTGGGACCTTCATGCCCCGCCCAGCCTTACAATCTAAGATGGGACCTTTGTGTCCAGATCAGTTCCTTTGGCCAACAGAAGCTCTTGAGTCCCTGAAACGGCAACATGTCACAGAAGGTAGGTATGGAAGGTGTCCTTCTCCTTCAGCATCCAGGGAAACTGGCCTAACGAGTGGGCAGGGAGCCCACATAGTGTCTGCAGGGAACTCTGCCAGGTCAGAGAGCAAGAATTGTATAGATTCTTCTATTTGACCTCCTCCATGGCCTGTGTTCCCACACTCTGTATTGTCTCCCTGCTCTGGCAGAGGACAGCAGGTGTCTCAAAGCCCTGTTTTCTTATGGGAAGATGCTGGTCACTTGGGTTAATGAACGTATCCAAGGGAGCTGCAGACTCTCTGAGCCACTCAGAGCCTCTGTTCTCCTTAGCTTCTCACCCCATTCCCAGGCTGTGCCTCCAGCTGAGGAAATTCTGACTCCTCAGCTAAGCATCCACTGAAGGCGTCTGGCTATGCATGTTTGCTGCTATGTCAAGGGCTTTCATCTTCGGTGACTCTGTGACCTCTGACTCCAGCTTAATTCTGGTTCAGCTAACTTGTGGATGAGTCCAAAGGCAGCCTCTCAGACCCCAACTCTAGCTGTGGTCCATAAAGTTCTGCCTATGATCCTGGGAGATACTTTTAATGCTAATTCTCATTTCCTCTTCCTATCAGAGACCTATGAGTTAGTGCTAACCCTTAAACAGAGAAATTAAAAATATTGAACTAAAAGTGTACCTTTTATAAACTATGTGGGTTTCCCCCTAGCATTAACCAAGTGTGGTGATTTGTGTAAAAAAAAAAAAGGTCCCCATATCCCCATAGGAGGAGGTGTGGTCTTATTGAGGTAAGAACATTACTTGGGGATGGGACTTGAGGTTTCAGATGCTCAAGCCAGGCCCAGTGTCTCTCTTTTCCTACTCTCTGTGGATAAGGTTGTAGAGCTCTCAACTACCTCTCCAGCACCATGTCTACCTGTGCACAGCCCTGCTTTCTTCCCTGATGGTAATAGGCTAACCTCTGAACTATAAGCCAGCGCCAGTTAAATGTTTTCCTTTAAAAGAGTAGCCATGGGCATGATGTCTCTTCACAGCAATGAAACACCGACAAAGACTCCAGCCCTGCAGATCTTAACTCCAGCAAGGAACACACAGGAACCCAGCCCAAGCCTGTCCTGAGTTTCTGGACTTCCTCTAAGTCAGCTAGCAGTTCAGGGGGTACTCTCTTTTCAGATTGCACCATTGTCAGAACCACTCACATACCTCAGTGAAAGACTTTGGGTATGGCCACTGCCTTTGATCTATGATGCAGCTCAAGAAAGGAGAGATAGAGAGGAGAGACACCTAAGACATGGGCTTGTGGGACACAGTGTGTTCAGGTCAGGGACCCTCTGTGTTCTGCACCATTCTGCCCTCACTCTCTCTTCTTTCATTACTACAGCCACATTCATCTGGGAGATGCTTTAGCCACAAGCCACGTTCATTCAAAGTCAAGGCATCTGTGTCAGAGGGTCCCCTGTCCTAGAGCATCTGCCTCCAATACCCAAGAGGTACACCTTTTCTGTATTAGGTTTGCACCCCAGCCGAGTCCGCCACAGCGTTTCTTGCCTACCTGCTGTGGGGAAAACCATTGCCACCTCCACCAGAGCATAACTTCTCTGCCCTTTCACACTGGGCTTTGTTCTTCTTCATAGCTCCAATCTGATTTATATCTTTATGTGCCTTCTTACCCATTCTAAGATACGTGGGTAGGTCTTTGATGACTTTATTGATAATCTGAATTTCCAACAGTCTGTAGTCCTATGTCAGTGTGTGACTGCTTGGTTTCATGAAAGCCCATGTCCCACGGCATGCTCTTCTAGAAAGCAGGATGACTGAGCTTAAGGACATAAGTGACTTTAGCTGGGCCATCTATATGACGTGAAGGCTTGTAGCCTGACTGGAATCATGCATGCAACAGATATGTCCAATTTCAGATTGAGATATGAAGAGGGGCAGTGCAGGAGGTTGACAGGAGGAAGCCCTTCAATAGGGAGACAACACAGAGTGTGGGTGTGCAGGTGTCTTCTGTGGAGGGGTCTGGACCGTGGGGCTCAGCTACTGGATGGATTAGCCCTTTCCTCCTCAGTCATTTCAGAAATCTCAGGGGGTTGAGAGTGTAGCTTTCCTCTGGACATGTAGTAATAGGAGCGGCGGGGCCGAGTCCCCAGCACCCCGGCCACCTGGCTAGCTTATGCCCCGAAATAACAACACACAAATTGTATTCATTTAAACACTGCTTGGCCCATTAGTTTTAGCCCGTACTGGCTAATTCTGATATCTTGATCAACCAATCTCTAATAAACTGTGTAGCACCGGTCTTACCGGGAAAGATTCAGCATGTCTGACCTGGTGGCTTGCTTCATCGCGTGCATCTGCCCGGGAGAGGGGAGCATGGCGTCTCTGCTCCACAGAGCAGAGCTGTCGAGTCTGAGCTCACTTGAGTCTGAGCTCACTTCCTCTTCCTCCCAGCATTACTGTTCTGTTTACTCCAACCACCTATGTTCTAACCAATAAAATGGGCCAAGGCAGTTTCTTTATTAGCCAATGACCTTCCTCCATCATGGACATGTTCTCACACTAAACTTCTGTGCCCTCAGAGAGCTGAGAAGGTCTCTTATGTCTTGCAGATCAAGAACTCGACATCATCGCCAGTCTTCCTCTGCATTGTGAGGCCTGGTACCAGTCTATGTTCCAATGACGGAGAGAAAGGAAACAGTCAAGGAACGTGAGTGAGTCAGGGGCTATGGAGATGCTCACTGGTTGAGGCACTTACTGTGTGAGCACAGATCCTGAACTGGATCACCAGAGCTCCTGTAAAAGCCAAACAGATGTATGTACCTGTGATCCCAGTGCTAGGAAGACTAAGACAAGAGGATCCTCGGTCCAGCAGAAGTCAGGCTCCAGGCTCAGTGAGGGACCCTGGCTCCAAAATAAGTAGAATGAGAGAGAGGAAGAATCTATCATTGACCTCTGGGACACAAATATTTGCACACATATGTGTACCCATGTTTGCACATGCAAACATACATACATACAAAGTGATGCACAGTAAAATGGAAAAATTATGATTTAATCATTATATTTAATTCTATTTCTAACACTTTAATTATTTTATCTCTAGCACTATTTTGGGCTATAAAATAATAATATAGAAGGGGGGCTAGAGAGTTGTAGAGTTCTAGCATGAAACTCTGGACACCACAGAGAAAAGACATAAAAATTAAAGCCTTATGAACTGACTTACAGAATAAAGAAACTTAGAGGCTGCAGAGGCAGCTGAGCACTAAGGGTGCTTGTTGCTCTTGCAAAGAAGCATAGTTCAGCTTCCAGCACCCACACTGGGTGGCTCACAACTGCCCATAACTCCAGTTCCAGAAAATCTGATGCTCTTTCCTGGACACCAGAGGCACTGGACAAAAATCACACACACACACACATACACACACTCACACACACAAAGGGGGGTATATTGGATATATTATAGATTGCATGGTGCAAATTCCACCTGTTTGAATTACGGTGCCAGGGATGGACTCTCATCTCTCCCCTAAGCTTTTGACTCTATGATTGTGACAGATTTGTCCTAGGGTGGCTTCCCATGTGGTAACATTACAGATTCTAGAAGCCCTAAGTTCTCACCTAAAGTCAGAGTGGGAAGAATTCACCCCAATAAGTCACAGACAAACCACAACTGCCCCCCTCTTAAGAGTGTAAGCCGGGTTCCTGGAGTCATACTTCTTCACAGATGCGGGGGGGGCTGTTACTGATTTCGACTACTCAAGGTTCGTTCTAGGATTTGAAGTTAGCCCAACCGACTGAAGCACAAGAGTTCCAGAGCAGAGAACAAGAATCCTTAAAAAAAAAAATCTTCTCTGAGGAAATAAGTTAAGAATATGTGTGGCCACCATTTTACAGACGAGCGAGGAAATTGAGGCTCCCTGAGGTCAGCCATCACCTAATCCAAACTGGCCACACAACTAAACAGCACATTGAAATCGTTAGCAGTGTGCTCCAATGCATGCTGTCTGTATGTGCATGAATGTGTGTATGTGTGATTGTGCATGTGCACACACATGTATACATGTGTTATGTGCATAGTATATTTATATTCACATGTTTTGTGTGTGCACACATGTATGGAAGCCAGAGGTCACTGTCAGGTATCTTCTTCAATCTCTCCTTCATACTTTTTCTAGACAGGATCTTTCACTGAAACAGCTCACTGATTTAGCAAAGCTAGTTGGCTAGCATTTCCCAGGGATCCCTGTGCCTTGGCAGACCTGGCTATGGATTACAGGAGCACGCTACCACATTCATATCTATGTGGATGTTTGGAAAGCAAAGCCAGATCTACGTGGTTCATCAACTGGGCTGCCTCCCTGGCCTTCAGTGATGGCTTTTTATTGGAAACAGTATCTGCAAACTGACTTAAAAGTTAAAAAAGTCCATGAATGATGGGTATTCTAGTTTGTTTTCTATTGCTATGATAAAACACTCTGACCAAAAACAACACAGGGGAAGAATCGCTTTATTTGGCTTACACTTCTGGGTAAGAGCCCTAACCCAAGCAGGAACTTGGAGCAGAAAACATAGAGAAATGCTGCTTGCTCACTTGTAGGCTCCTACATAGCTAATTTTCTTATATGGCACAGGCCCACGTGCCTAGGGAATGGTGCTGCCCACAGTAGGCTGGACTCCTCTCTATCACTTCAGAGTCAAGACGACTCCAATGACATGCTCCCAAATCAGTCTGATCTAGACAGCTCTTCAATGGAGCATCCCTTCTCCAGTTAATGAGCAAAGTGAACCAGGAAGGACAGTGGAAATTCAAGGTGTTTGCTGGGAGCACAGTGGCCAAAGAGGAGAAGGAATAAAAGGCAGAGAAGCTCGAAAGAAAGCAGAGGGAAGAAGCGCTAGGCTCTCCTTTCCCAGCTGACCCAGCTGAAGCACGGGGCTACATCTGGAACCGACTGTCACCGTGTGGTTTCTAGCCCTCCACTCCTTGACATCAGTCACTTGGATTGAGAGAAGAAAGCAGTGACTTTAATAGGCTCATAAAGTTTTTTGGATATCAACAATCTTCTACCATCGTTTCTGTTCTGTTGGGTTGAAAAGTCAATCTGCTTTTGGCAGAAATAATCTCTGTTCTTAGACACACCAGCTTATGAATGAACAGCCCAGTGTCCTGTGTGGAGGAGCCCCGGACACTCCAGGAAGAACACAGCCTAAGACACTTGATGGCAAGATGTTCCATTTCCAAACCACAGGCTTCTGCTGCTTTCGAAACTCTTAGAATTTGAGAATAGAGATATTTTCAGGAAAAGGACGGGTTTCTTTTTTTTCTTCTAGAAAAGCCTTGACTACACCTTTCTGTCATGACACCATGACCATCTGAACGTGATGATCACGGCTGAGCACAGAGATCAGAGGAGACCTTCTGGCTTGAATCCAGGGTTGAAGGGAGATGCCCCCAGGTGTGAACATAACCCCCTCTCTAAACCCTTCCCCATTTGCTTTCCTTTCACAAACAATTTGTTTGTTCATTCTTTAAATTGGCATACAGAGTAATAGGTTTCACTGTGAGATTCTTATATGCACTTGGTTTTGTGTGTGTTCACATGTGTTCAGGAGTATGTGGGGGCCACATGAACATGTGTGTTCACGTAGGTATGGAGGTCAGAGGACAACCTGAGGCATCTTCCTTAGGAGCTATCCAACTTTGTTCTTGAGACGTGGTCTCTCAGGAACCTGGTTCTTCACAACTAGGCTACACTGTCTGGCTAAGGAGACCCAGGACTTACCTTCCTGTCTTCTTTTTCCCTAAACCAAGAATGCAAACATGTGTCTCTACACTAGGTTGTTTTGTTATTGCTTTTTGTTTGTCATACATATGCTCTGGGGGTCAAACTCAAGTCCTCATGAGTGTATACTGAGCCGTCTAAGCTTTTGTAGGTCTTCTTCCCTCTCAACTGTCGCATCGTGTGTCTCCCACAGCACTCTTTAAAAGTTGATCCTATTGTTGCTTCTTGAGCAACACCCATACCCTTCATATATATACATTTATAGAAATTAAAATCCAGGCAATACCAATAGGGGAGAATATCAGATGGGAGATTAATACCCAGAATATACAGTGGATTGCAAGAGAGACAGTGAGACGATTCAGTGGATAAAGGTGCTCACTCCAAGCCTGAAGACCCGAGTTTGAGCCCCAGAACCCAGACAGTGGAAGGAGGCTCTTAGGACTCATCCTCTGGTGTATACACATGTGCCATGGCATGCATGTATGAATAAATAAGTTTAATGCAAAATTTTTAAAACAAAGTGCTACAACAACTAATCACCCTTATTGCCACCAAAATTGATAGAAATTTCCTCCATGAGGGAAACTCTCTTACAGATCACTTCAGTTACGGCAGACGTTGTGAGATTTCACAGAAATATCTTCTGTAAGAATCCTAAAGAAGCCTCAGCATTGTTCAAACACAGAGCTCTACATGGGTCTCTGAATCAACCTTTTATTACTGGCAATAAAACTTCCTGTGTGTATTTCATCAGCCTCTCCGCAGGCCAGAAAGTACACACTTGTATGTGTTTGATACAGCTGAGTCTTAGACACCCAAGAAATACCTGATGAGAGTACAGACAGTGGGAAGATGGCCTGCCTTGCAGTTAGACGACTGTTTGATTATCTCATATCCAAACTCTGCTGCATGCAGTGCTGGGGGCTTGAACTCGGGGTCTCGTGAGTGCAAAGCAAGAGCTGTACAACTCAACTACAGCTATCGATCTCCATCCAAACTCCAAAGCTTCGTGTAAGCCCTGGAAATAATAGCTCATTTTCTCATGACAATAAACTGCTGCCCAGCTTTGGAAATGTTAAGGTCTTAAGTGATGATTTTTACTAGACGATTAGTCCCTGGCTGGCTCTGACCACACATGAGTCCTTCTTTACCACAGATACTTCTTCTGTCTTGTCTGAGGGCTGAGTTTAAGTTCCTGAGAAAGAACTAAGCAAAAATATTCAAACTAAATTTAGAGGAAGCAAATCACACAGAACTCCCCCCAAAGCTCAATATTTTGACAAGAGCTGTATTTCTGGTCACAACAAAATGTCTTGTGTCAGTCTTACATTAGTGACAATAAAAGTCACAATTCTGAAAACAATGAAATGTGGAATGCATTTCCAGTTATGCATTTACACACATATGTGTTTGCATGTGTATAAAAATGAAGGAAAGTGTGTGTGCAAAGATGTCTCACAATGTCCAAAACGAGACCATCAAATTAAGTAAGGTCCAATCATCTCTCACTAAGAAGGAAGACCTCAGTTTGCAGAAGGCTCAGACAAAAGAGAACTCCAATATAAACAAGCAGGCTCATGACCAAAAAAAAAAGTGTGACTTTTAGTTTAAAAAGAGATGAGATATAGAATAGAATGGAAATAATCCCAGAGCAGGAAACTGTCAGGCAAGTGTGGGCATTATTTACACATTTACGGCTGGTACCTAAATATAATATTCGTGGGAAAGACAACCGAGAGCCACAGGAGAGTGTGGGCAAGCTCTCCTCATCGGGGAGAGGTCATGTGGCATGTAGAACCAGAAAAATAACAAATATTTGGTAAAAGAACGCATCACCTTGGACTTCCCATAAATATACAGATGTGATAATGTTAAAAGAACTGAGATCTGGTCCTAGAACTAAATTGAAGAGAAAAAAAATCTGGTCCCACAAAGATATGGATACTACATGACCTTCAGCAAATGTATCACCTCCCTTAAGAAAAAGAGAAACAAATGAAACAAAGATCTCAGTGTCACATTGAGGAAGCTCACAGGATCAGGAATGTCTACATAAATCCTAAAATCAAGTCTGTAACAGTGATTCAAGTTTATAATGAGACATCATGTGACAAGTCCAGAAACAGGAAAGAGTAGTTTACGAGCAAGAGAAAGCACAGAGAAGAGAAGCAGACCAATGGATGATCTTAGTGTTTATAGAGAAGGCTTGAATGAAACTACTGCAACTCTTTCCACAAACAAACAGACAAATACATAAATAAATAAAAATGTAAACTATTGAGTGTCCTTGATAGAAATGGGAAATGGCAAGAGAAGTCTGATGGGAAAATTTGAGCTTAAGAATATAATTTATGAAGCGGGTACTGCTCAAGATGAGGATCCCAAGCAGCCTGGCTGCAGCAGGAGACATGAAGTAGATACATACTATCTGAATTATCTGACAGAGCACCCAGGGGAGAAAGAAGAAAGTTGGACAAATTTAAATGGAGTCACAGTTGCATAAATAAATATGCATGTCATTAGCCGGGCAGTGGTGGTGCACGCCTTTAATCCCAGCACTGGGGAGGCAGAGGCAGGCGGATCTCTGTGAGTTCGAGACCAGCCTGGTCTACAGAGCTAGTTCCAGGACAGGTTCCAAAGCCACAGAGAAACCCTGTCTCGAAAAACCAAAAAAAAAAAAAAATGCATGTCATTAAAATTTCAGAGGGAAAAAAGAGTTGAATAATGTAAGATTTTTAGTTTCTGCATTGAGGAATAAATCTAGAGACTTGCATGTGCAAAATTTACAATATTCTCCTAGCTACACACACTCAAAATATGGAGTGGAAAAATAAATGAAGACAGAGAAACCAGAAATGTCTACATATGTAGGAAAATATTCACCATGGGTTTATGAATTCTACGAAATCATGAACAGATAATATTCTGGATCTTCCATATGTAAAGTGACACAACCAGCAAATAAATCTTACAAGTATCCAGAGAAATACATGTACCATTCAGAGACAGATAATTGTAATGTTCATGTACAACTTTTGGTTAGATACAAGGGAGCCCAGAAATCAAAAATGTTGTATCTTTAAATTGCTGATCAAAACCAATTAACCACAGCAAAAATACTCCTCAAAATAAAATAACTGTGATATTTTCATGTCTTAAAAATTCAAGAGTGCCCAGAAAGTTCACAAAACAAGACCACTCAGAATGTCCACAGCCAGGATGTCAGGTGCATAGGAGAGCTGAGGGCCAGGATGTGGCAAAGCAAAATGCCACATTTATTCCAAGCTGTAATCTATTCAGAAGACATTCAAATGAAGTGTGTATCATAGCATGAGATGGGGGGGGGGAGAAAGAGTATGTGTTTGTAACATAGCTATAAAGTGTGTCATAGATGACATGAAAGGGACTTGGCAGTGTTCCACTGAACAATTATTCACATTTAATATCTTATACAACTAGAAAAATATAAGCTATTTGCAAAAAGGAACACAGTAAAATCATAAAATAGGGAGGTGGGGCTAGGAAGGTTAACTGAAAGCAAACAAGCAAACACACACAGCAATCACAAGCACACAATCACGTGATTTGAGTATTTGTACAAGTCACACCCACTTGGCCTTGGGTGACAGATAATGGGAACACAAGGCTCCTTTCTCCCCTGGTGTCATGGTGAGTAGTGGGTGTCTGTGGACCTGGTGGACAAATGGACACCTTGCACCCCGAGAGGAAGAGTGGAGGGTGCCCCATTCCAGCATGCTCCTACTCTCGAACTGTTTCCAGATCATACAGTGGACGGCTGGCATGTATGACCCCCAAGGGCTAGTTCTCAGAACATTTTCACCCAAAGATTATGAAGGGACATTTATTTATGTGGACATACACTGCTATGCTAAATAACATGCTAAATTAAAAATATTTAAGACAGAAATTAAAACTGGAAATTTGACATATTTATTAATTATTAAAAATTTAACAGCAAACTCCAATAGTAGTTTGCTAATAAAAGTAGTATTTTAGTGAAAAACAATTTTGTTTGTTTTTTGAGATGGCTTCAATTACCCCAGGCTAACCTTTAACACGCTAAATAGCTTAGGCTGATCCTGAACTCTTGATTTCTTGCCTTAACCTCTCAAGTATTGGGATTATAAATGTGAACACCACACTAATCAAAACTGTTATTTTTTTTAATTTACTTTTTTTTTAATTCAGAAAGTAGTGAGGCATGTCTCTTCTCCTTGTTTTTACAAGTCTCTTTAACATCTGGCCAACTATAACATTCTGACTTTTGGATGTAAGCTGTTGGGATGTGGTATGTGAGGAAAGGAAGAGATTTTACTCCTTTCCAAGTATTTGTGACATTTTTTCTTTTCTCAGACTTCAAAACTTGACAACCACTAGCTTCTTAATGTTTGGCTGCTGTGTACTGATCTCTGCATCCTGATGCATTGTAGAATTTGGGGGACCCCTGTGTGACCACCAGATGATACTAGGGGAATTCCAAGTACCCTCTTTGTGATCACAGTCTCATTAATGAAACAATTGGGGAAAAAGCTGGATGAAAATTTATTAGAATTTAGAAGGACATTCTTGGGGGCAGGCCAACAGGATGGAGGAAAGCAGGAAAAAAGCCATGCTGTCTGAGTTATGACATGACAGTCAAGCCATGGAGAAGAGTGAGCTGAGAGAGAGAGAGAGACAGAGACAGAAAGAGTAAGGAAGCCCAAAGGATCTGAAGAACATTCTTGGGCTCTGGCATGTCAGAGAGAGCAAAGAAGAAGGGAAAGTTGTCCTCATCCTGATCAAGACAGAAGTGCACAGACACAACCCAAGCTCAGCCCTATGTCCTGGCAGCTCAGCTCGTGGGGATGGCACAGGGGGTGAGGGTTCTGGGAAAAAAAGGATAATATCGCATCAAAGAAATAATTATTCAGTTTAAATCGTTAGCACCGCCAAATGTTGAGCCCTGCTTCCTGAGAGATTGCTTCCCCCAACTTGCCTCCACCCAGGCCAGAGTATCTGGTCTCTTGACCTGGAATTTCCCTCCATGGGTTTTCATTGCCAATCTAACAGCAAATTGACTAGATGTCCACCATTTTATCACATCGTGTGTCAGCTGGTGTGTTGGAAATGTTAAGCACTTGAGTTATGTGTAACTTCCTAATACGGAAACATTTAATTACATAAGTTATTCTATAATTAAGAGCAAATCCCCAACCATTTCATCAGTCTAAAGCGAAATCCAACAAGTTCATAATAGAAGAAACAAATTTTCAAAAATTTTATTTTTTTTCTTACAACAACAGATTTTGTCCATAACAACATTTGTGGTTATCTTCATTGTGCTAATTGTCACAAAAACTGATGGTCCCCCTGTCCCCATGTTTCTTTAAGATCCTGATAGCCATGAAGGTGGCCCTTGGAATTTTCTGTTTCATTGTCACCTACACACCAGCTCTCCAGAGGTTTAGGCATCTCATGTGGGGACACCATCAGGGGTCTGGGACACAATCGGGCACACATGAGCCCGCCCTCAATGGAGGAGAATAATCCACAGTTTTGTTTTCACCAAAAATCAAGCACATTTGTAAAACTCTGCTTTTCCTTTGCTTTAAAACATTTCACTGTTGTGCAGCAGGGTGTGGTAGTAGATATGGGCACTGCTTGGCGCAGGTTGGAGTTGGCACCCTGATTGCCAGGAGAGGTCAGTGGCTTGGCCTGTTGTGGTTTTCGTGGCATCCAGTGACAAAGCAAAATCCAGAATGATCTTAGGTGTCGTCATTTTGCTATCTTGAGTCCAGGAAGAGCTACCTTCTGAAAGCCCATTCGCTGTTGTAGCAGAAAAGAAAATGGATGAATTAAATATCATTGAAGCATATTCTCACTGATTGTGTTAGCTTTAGGGAAGATATGTCACTAAGAATATAATACTCAGTATCCTTTATAGATAGGCATGCATTGTTTTTTATTTTCAAAATGTTGATCCACAAAAACAGATACAAGGACATGTAATGATTTTCCTATATGGGGATGAATTCTGTTCATATGTTAGAGAACATCTTTTGATTCTTTTCTATGCATTCACTCTATTTTTCAGTTTGCCTTCTTTTTTTTTAACTTAACATTATCTCAGGAACAGTTTTTCATATCATTAAATATTGATGGAGGATATCACTCTAAACTGTTCAGCTCCCCTTCTGACAGGACAGCACACCATGCCTGCAATGCAGTCTGGCGGCTTGGCGAGATGGTTTCAAAAGAGACAAGCGCGTGTTGCAGGGCTTCTCCTCAGGATGATGCTGCTTAGGGTGAAAGATGGCCACCGTGGGTCTCTGTGGCTATTGGTGTCTGCTAGTTACTCACAGGTGTCTTGTGTACCAGTCCCACACACTCGTCTTTTCTTTCCATCCTTTCTGCCTTGGCAATTTCCTCCCAGGTCCTGTGGCCCCACAGGTCCTCTTAAACCTGCTGATATCTTCCTAGTTCCTGTACCCTAGCCTTTACCCTCTTCAGTCCTCCTTGGGTTGCCTCTGCTCCTTTAAAGATGGTGTCTTCCCATCAGTCTGTGTGTCAGCCTCTACTGAAGTGTCCTCCAGCCTGGAGCTCACTTTCTTCAGCAGCCCGACTCCACCACCATCTCGTACAACTGTCAATAGACCAATGTGCATGCTGCATCAGAGGTCATGGCAAATTTCTGCTCCTCCACATTTTCCTCCAGAAGTTGAATATTGCCCCATCAAAAGGCAAAGCTGATCTACCATCTTCCTGCACCAACCAGCTTTTGCTGCAAACTTGAAGAAGGGGCTATCGCACGAGTGATGCAAGTTTCTTTCTGTGTTGAGACACACAGCTTTGAGGGCTTCCCTTGACAGATCAAATAGGGGCACAAGAGAAAAATGCTCCCAGAGCAAGAGCTGGTGGAGTCTCCCCACCTCAGGCCACACTTCTATTCAGCTCCCACGGTCACTGCCTCTTTTCCGTTTCTGACGGTCCTGCCCCCTAACACTTTACTCCTTTACTTTCTCATATCTTTCCATTTTAAATAATGGCTATTTGACACTTTGAGTCACAAATCATTATAGATGCTGTGATGGACACCCCAACATTGTCCTGTGCACGCCCTTTCCAGAGAATTCCTAGCTTATCACCTTCTGCTTGAAAAGGCTACATTAGGTACACGTAGGTTCCTAAAACAAGTGGGGTTTTTAAAATAAATATTTTGGGTTTCATGAAAATAGAACCACACTGTAGGTACTGTATAGTTTTTTTTCTTTTGTCAGCTTGAACACAGGATAAGGTTACCTGGGAACAAAGACTTGCAATTGTGAAAATGTTTCCTCCACACTGAAAAACTAACTAGGAGAATGTATTAGTTTCTTTTCTGCTGCTGTGACTGACACCATGACCAAAGCAACTTATAGAAGGAAGGGTTTATCTGGGCTTTTATGTCCTGAGGGATCAGAGTCCATGATAATGGGGGAAGTGGGAGGAGGTTGCAGAACCGGAAGCTGAGAGAGTAAACTGTGAGTGGGAATGGGTAATAAACCCATAAAGCTGGGGTCCCCAGTGATATCGGTCCTCCAGCGAAGGTGTACTTCGCCATAGCCCCCCAAAACAGTGTCACATAGTCAAACACCTGAGCCTCTGGGAGGCATTCTCATTACAATCACCACACACGCCCTGCGTTATAATCTTTCCTGTTTGTGGATCTTGGTCACACTTCCTGGCAAGTCCACACTGATTTGTAGCAGTTCATTTTTGGGTACTGCATGGCATCCTATCAAGTGAGTTTAGCGTAATGCCATTTATATATTATCCAGAGAGTGGGCTGGGATCTTGCTACTATGACCAATCTTCTAATTCTCTTATCATTGCCATCCACAGACAATTTTTATTTGGTTAAAATTTAATGGTTTTTTTTTTGCTCCTAATTTTGTGAACATATCTGATATCACAAAATTTCTTCTGTAGGTTCTTGTGATGGTTTAACAGCTTGAACTTGGTCTAGTTAACTTCTGTAAGTGGATGAGGCTTAGCTTGAAGCTGACTTTGCATATGTAACTCAATATGTCCATAGGCATTTATGGAATAGACTTGATTTTATAAATTCCATATTTTAAACTTTTGTTGATAAGGCTGGAAACTTTTTTGTATATACTTTTGGATTTTCTGCAAAACAAAAACAAGATAACAACAAAATCCCACTTTTTTCCATGCTGCATGTTCTTTATTGCATTTTCTTGCTTTATTGCATTGGCCAGATGTCCATTGTTTTGCTGACTCAGAGCTCCTGTGTAGCCCTCCTTGCCTTGTTAAGTCTCACTATTAAATATGCATTGACTGAAGGTTTGTACACAGATTCTTATTTGTTTTTAGACTGAGGTGGCTCTGTGTCATCCCCAGCTCTTTGGGCATCTTTGTTTGCCTTTTTCATGAAGAATTGGAAGTATTTTAAAATCTGTTTCCTGTATAAATATCATATCTGTATATGTTTTCTTCTTTACTCTTTTTAAATGATAAGTTTAATCATAATGCATTACTATTTGTGAATATTTCTGAAAATTATTTGTTTAAGATGGAGGTATGGGGTGTGAGTGTGTGTATGTGTGTGCACATGTGTGTGTCTGTGTGTTGTCAGGATTTGAAAGCAAGGGCTTAGGCCTGACACACCCACAGCCCATTGATTTACTAGAATTTTATCGAGGCTTTTGCATCTGTATTCATGAAAGGTGTTGCTTTATAGATTTCTTTCCCTGGTTGATTTGAGAATAATTCTGCACTCATAAAAGTGAACCCCCCTATTTTGTGAAAGAGACTGCAGAGAAATTTTTTATTTCTTAAAATATTTTGTAGGATTGACCAGTACAATCCTGTATTCCTGAACTTTATAGTTTTCTGTTTTTACTTGATACAGAACTATTCAGACTCTCCATTTCCTTCTGCGTGACTCTTTGTAGTTTGTGGCTAAATGGGTTAATCTATTTCATCTCTGCTAGCAAACTCCTGCATGCGCAGAATTGTTCATAGAAACCTTTATGATTGTGTGAACACCCATGAGATCCTCCCGGAAGCCTCTTCTTTCTACTCCTGAAATGGGAAATTTACATATTCTCTCTCTTTGCCCTGCTCATGTACATGAAAGAACCCCATTATAGTTTTTCATATTTTCTCTATTACTTTTCCATTTTCAGTTAAAATTTTTTTATTGATGCTCATTCTTGGTACATAGTACTAGGTTTTAGAGCAACATTTTCATACAAGATATAATAGAATTTTTCACATATTTTGAAGCTGTGTAGTTAGGTATATATATCTTGAGAATTTGCTATATTCTGGCAAATTGACCTCTTTCTTGTTGCGAATAACTTCCTTTGTACTTGGCACTTTTTTTTCTTGCTATTCACTTTATTTTGTTTGATACTAGTACAATTACCCCATATTCATTTTCAGTAGTTTTTATTTTAATTTTATACTTTAATCTGTCTATATAATTATGTTTATTGTTATGATATCATGTACCGAATGAGTAGCTTGAACAGCCTATAATTGGTTGGGTTTTAGTGTTCTAATGTTGAATGGTATTTGCTTTTTTCTTTTCAGTGTTAGGCACCAAGCTCTGGGCCTTGCGCATGTTCAGCAATAGCTGGCCCCACCCCCCAACAACATCTGTCTATTGATAGTGCCAGTTATTTAAGTGTAACATAATTATTGGGCGCCTTTCTTCAGAAAGGTAAAATAACGTATTATTTATTGTTCCTCAGCTTTTTTACTATTTTATTTCAGAGCATTTCAATGGTCTCCAATCATCTACTGAGATCTCGGCTGTAGCCATTTTACAGCTTTCCAGTGTTTCCCCAGTAGATAGCCAGGCTCAGATTGACCACCACGTCCTCCTCTGCAGAGAGCTCCGTACCACACCAGCACTTTGACATTTTCCTTTCTGTTTCTTCCTTTTGATCACACATACTTAGTACACCTCAAACCACAGCAGAATCCCTACCAAGTAACATAACTATGTTTTTCTTTGGTTACCACATGTATTTTAAGGTCTTCATATGAAGTCACAATGTCGTATTTCCAATAATTTTAGCATATATTTTTCCCTTCACGTGGATGCTTCTGACTTTCTAGAAGGATCCTTTGCTTTGAATTGGTACCCATCCCTAGAGTTTCCTTTTTAGAGACAGCTCAGAACAAATGACAAACTCCTGAGGGGTGTGTGTGTGTGTGTGTGTGTGTGTGTAAATGTTCCTTTCACCTTTATTCCTTAATATATTCTCACCAAGGAGAATTCTTGTGGTTCTCTGTCAGAACTTCACAGCCCTGTCTACTTTTTTTGCACTTCATGGTTTGGACTGAGAAATCTCTTTCAACAGCTTGATCATAATGCATCTGAGTACGGATATCTCTGAATAATCCTGCTTGGTGTTCACTAAGGAATGCAGGCATGGGAAGGACTGGGGGCAGGAGTCAGTCGAGAGAGCTGTCTGACCGCCATGTAGAAATTAACCTTCTGAAGAGAAGGAAGAGGAAGATGTGCTGACCAGAGAAGCCTTTGACTTGTCTGAACTCTAAGAATGGTTCTGCTAGGTTAGTGCCTTCCTTGAACCACAGATTCATTGTGTTGCAAAAATGGACTTTGCTTGACCGTCCTATGGCCTGGTCAGCCTCCATCAACATTTCTGAATAGCATCACCCAGAAGTGGACAGAGACAGATCTAGAGTTTGAAACACTAGCATCACCACTCAACTGTACTCATTGAATCACTAGCATCACCACTCAACTATACTCCTTGGACCACTAGCATCATCACTTAACTGTACTCCTTATACCACTAGCATCAATACTCAACTATATTGCTTGGAATACTAGCATCATCACTCAACTGTACTCCTTGGACCACT